>CAXKVX010003149.1:0-68204 GCA_964058865.1 Eleocharis quinqueflora
AATCCCCTCTGGTTCAGTGAGGTAGTCCACTCCTTGGGATTCAAGAATTGCAAGCACCTCAGCAGTGGCCTTCTCGGCTTTCTTCCTTTGAGTTGTCACAATTCTAAGTTGTTCCTCTAACTCTACGACCTGAATCAGATGAAACGTCCCACTTTGCATCAAAATATATAACTAATTACTTGCTAAAAGAATAATATTAAAAGCTAATTGATGTAAAGAACTTTCAACAAAGCTAGAAAGTAACTTAAATTAAGCATTTAATGAACTAACTCTTTGTGCGAATTGGTCGGCTCTTTCTCTGGCAGCTCTTGAAACAGATCGCTCAGAAAGAAGCCTGGCGCGGAGGAAATCTATGGTCATTGTCATCGAATCAGTAGCCATGGCCTTGAGCTATTCTTCTGCCTCTATTTCTTCAATACCCCAAACAGGAGCTATTTCATTGAATATGAAGCATAGCAAGTAAAACGAGAACAGATTAGTAATTGGTACAACTGGCAAATAGATGTTAGAGAACAAAGGAAGCATCTTTAACAATCTCCAAACCCCAATTTCAATGGCCTCTAATTTTATTGTCTCTAGTCCAATGGCCGGAAAACTGGGTTATAAGCTAATTACAAGCATGCACAAGATCCCAAGCATACCAAAAAAAAAAGTAATTATGAGGGAAATTAATGCAATGTCAAAGGAAGAACCCAACCCAGTTAGCATGGTTTGGGATTTGGGTACATAGAAAACCACACTAATATAGGGAAAAAAAAATCACAAGTTAAATTCCCGAGTAGGATTGAGGGGAGAGGTCAAACCGCATTAAAGAACAACGGACAGAGTAGCGCAATGTAGGAGGAGATCACGCTTAGGAAGCAAGCAATAGAAGAGAAATGTGATTCTAGATGGAATTATACCTTAGATGCAGCTTCAATAGGTCACAGCTAGCTTGGCATTAGAGAGTTGCTGGGATCTAGAAAAGAAAAGAACACCAATAGTCGCCTCTACAATTCTTCTGTTACTTTGCTTGTGTTGGTACCACTTCCAAGTAACTGTCAATGGCAGGTGCCAATGGCGCAGCAAGAAACAGTAGAGACTAGAGACTAGATTGAAAGAGAAAAAATAAAATAAAGATTAGAAGAGAGCACTCGATCCGAGCACCACTGACCTTCTCCCTGGAAACAAATAGAAAACATATAAAGCCATTGGCAGATTTGTATGTTAGTCCCTCACAGATAATTTATTATCAATATTAGTCCTCTCCAGATAAGTGTAAAGCCAATGAAATTGATACTTCTTATCATAAAAAGTGTTTGGCAGTAAGATTTTCAACTAAAAGATAGGAGTCATTTACCACATCAAGAAATATATCTAGAAAAGTGAAATTGAAATAGTAAATGTAGAAGACAGATGGAAAAGTATTATTCTCAATGAATGATAAAAAAAATATCATTTTTGCGTTGTTTAGTAAATTATTGGTTGGAAAAACGTTACTTTCTTTTCTTTTTTGTTTTTCATTCATTCAATAGTTTGGGAAACAAGAACGAACTATACCGCTTGACAACCAGGTATTAGGAAAATGTTCTCGGGATATCGAATTTGATACGCAATTGATATCGAATGGACGTTTTCAGTCAATGGATACCTTCATTAATTTTTTTCACCTTGACAACTAGACAGTTCCATTTTCTTTTCTATTTGAAACTGTTTCATCGCGTCATTGTTCCGATTGATTTCTAGTTCCGATCTCTTCTTCTCTGGAAAGCATGTTATATTTGTTATGCATGTTATTTCTGCTGTTATGCATGTTATTTCTGTTGTTATGCATGTTAATTGAAAACGCCAGCATACAAAATATGGTTTTCAGGCATGTTATTATAGTTGTCATGCATGTTAGTTGATTTACTATGCATACTTATTTGATTATGCATGTTAATTGAAAACGCTAGCATACAAAATATGATTGTGATGCATGTTATTTTAATTGTCATGCATGTTGATTGATTTTACTATGCATACTTAATTTGGTTATGCATGTTAATTGAAAACGCCAGCATACAAAATATAATTTTTAGGCATGTCATTCTAGTTGTCATGCATGTTAGTTGATTTACTATGCATACTTATTTGGTTATGCATGTTAATTGAAAACGCCAGCATAAAAAATATGGTTACCAGGCATGTTATTCTAGTTGTCATGCATGTTGATTGATTTTACTATGCATACTTAATTTGGTTATGCATGTTAATTGAAAATGTCAGCATACAAAATATGGTTGTCAGGCATGTTATTCTAGTTGCCATGCATGTTGATTGATTTTACTATGCATATTTAATTTGGTTATGCATGTTAATTGAAAATGTTAGCATACAAAATATGGTTGTCAGACATGTTATTCTAGTTGTCATGCATGCTGATTGATTTTACTATGCATACTTATTTTTTGTTATAAGTTGTTATGCATGTTATTCTAGTGTCGTGCATGTTATTCTAGTTGTTATGCTTGTTATTTGATTTATTATGCATACTTATTTATTCTAGTTGTTATGCATGTTAAACTTCATTTTTCTATTGTTATGCTTGTTAGTTAATTTATTATGCATACTTATTTGGTTGTTATGCATGTTATTATAGTTGTTATAGTAGTTTTTGTGATGTAATGTAGCTCAAACTTAATTTTCTGTTGTTATTCATGTTAATTGAAAAACACATGCATACTTATTTAGTTGTTGTTATGCATGTTATTTCTGTTGTTATTCATGTTAATTGAAAAACGCATGCATACTTATTTAGTTGTTGTTATGCATGTTATATTTGTTATTATGCAAGTTATTTCTGGTGTTATGGATGTTATTCTAGTTTTTGTGCAGCTTAAATTTAATTTTGTTCTTTTATGCATGTTAGTCAATTTAATATGCATGCTTGCTGTAATAACATGCATAACAATTGGGGAAAAAAATAATATGCATAACAACTGGGAAAATATGAATATGCACCAAAAATTTAATATGCATTATAAATAAATTAATATGCATTACAAATTCACATATATACGAAATGAAAATCTATCATATATTAACATGCATTACAAATCGTAACTCAAAACAATTAACATGCATTACAAATTATAAATAAATTAATATGCAAAATAAATAAATTAATATGCATTACAAATTCGCATATATACGAAATGAAAATCTATCATATATTAACATGCATTACAAATCGTAACTCAAAACAATTAACATGCATTACAAATTATAAATAAATTAATATGCATTATAAATAAATTAATATGCATTACAAATTAATTGGAGAGAACAATTTGTAAAAAATGGAGAGGATTTTAGGACGAAATGGACGAGCGTATCAATTGCGTATCAAATTATGTATCACTGTATCAGCTCCCCAGGTATTAAACGAAAGAAATTATTGTGAATCGTGAGAGATCGTGTAATATATTCAAATTGATTTTATAATTTCAATACCAAATTAGATTATCAAATATATCATTGTTGCACATTCGAGTACTATGAATTTCACAGTCCGAATGAACAACAAGAATAACAATATTTTTATTGTACAATAAAAAATAAAAAAATTGGCTTTACTTTCACGCGCGGAGTGGGATCGGCCACTAGTTATCCATCGTGAAGCGATACCACCAAGAAATCTATTAGTTCTCCAATAATTACATAGAGTATTTATTTATTTTTAAATAAAAATAAAAATCTTTGTCACAAAATTTATTTAAATTTGACTTAAAAGTCTTGTAGTGTTTTGTTTGCAACAAATTTCTTACTTAGTGTCTCCCGTATGAAGTTACCTATTAGGCTAAAAAAAGAAAAATTCTTCAAATTTTTTTGAAGATGTGATCTCCCAAAAGAAAATCATTGTTTTATGGGAGCTGATGCTCAATTTGATACGTGCGTTCATTTTCCGCGAAAAACATCTTCATTTTGTACAAAACTGTCATCTCCAGTTGCTACTTTGTTATATGCAATCGATACGCGTATCGCTATGCATGTTAAACGCGTTGTAATGTATGTTATTCTAGTTCGGCTGCATGTTAGTTTATTATGAATTTTCATTTCATATACATGTAAATTTTGTATGTATAACAACTCGAATAATATTCATAACAATCAAATTTTGTATGCATGCGTTTTAAATTAACATTCATAACAATAGAAAAATTATGTATGATATTTAAGCTGCATTACAATAAAAAAAAACTACCATAACAACTATAATAACATGCACAACAACTAAATAAATATGCATGTGTTTTCAATTAACATGCATAACAACAGAAAAATGAAGTTTAAACTACATTACATCACAAAAACTACTATAACAATTGCATATAACATGCATAACAACCAAATAAGTATTCATAATAAATTAACTAACAAGCATAACAACAGAAAAATAAAATTTAACATGCATAACAACTAGAATAAGTAAGTATGCATAATAAATCAAATAATATGCATAACAATTAACATGCATAACTAAATAAGTATGCGTTATAAATCAACTAACATGCATAACAACTAGAATAGCATGCATGGCAACCAAATTTGTATACATGTGTTTTCAATTAACATGCATAACCAAAATATGCATAATAAAATCAAACAACATGCATAACAACTAGAATAACATGCATGACAACCAAATTAGTATGCATGCGTTTTCAATTAACATGTATAACCAAAATAAGTATGCATAGTAAAATCAATCAACATGCATAACAACTAGAATAACATTCATGACAACCAAATTAGTATGCATGCGTTGTCAATTAACATGCATAACCAAATAAATATGCATAGTAAATCAACTAATATGCATGACAACTAGAATAGCATACCTAACAATCTTATTTTGTATGCTGGCGTTTTCAATTAACATGCATAACAACAAAAAAATGAAGTTCAAGAGAGAAATAGATCACGAAGATGGAGTAATGGCACACGCGCGAGCGAGAGACAGAAAACATGCGTAATATAGAGAGAAACTGGAGATCAGAAGTTGGAAATGAACATCTAGCGACAGGAGCGTCCAGCAACAAAAGATCTTCAGTTCGTATCAATTGCGTATCAAACTCAATATCGCTGGAACATTTTTCTTGTTTTATTAATTCGTAGATCAACAACCGGTTCTATATAGAGCTTCTTCAAAACAAATATTTTGAAAGAGTTATTTTGGGAAACAAATAAATTTGCCAGAACAGAAATCTCGTGCAGGTCACATGCCGCATGCGAGTGTTGACCCCACATTTAACATTTTCCTATTTTATATTCGAGTAAAATATAGTTGGGACTAAAGCGCTAAGTATCATTGTGAGTAATAAGCATGTTTGTTGGTAGTACCTCGTGGTCAAGCCTGTCCGGTTTTTAACAGCTAACTACTCTGAAAAGAAAAGATGGACTAATTGATTGTTGCTCAAGACGCGCTTTGCCTTTATAGTTTATACTATTGTCTGGCTCTATCGGTCCATCAGTTCCTGTTCGCATTTTGAGAAGATGACCGTAAATGATTTTATTATAAATGTTCTTATTAGTCTCTCGCTAATATACATTAGTTTTTTAACGTTTCGAATCGTTTGTTTGCGCTTTAAATTTCAGATATGCATTTGTTAGCACATCGGCCAAGTTGCTAATGGTTTTAAAAAATGGGAGATTCGGCTTTATGCCATTTCAAAATCTCAAAATTATATTTTTACCACTTCATAATTCCTTCTTTAAAAATTGCCACCCAAAACTTTTTTATTATGATTTTTGCTCTAATCATCATTACTTATTTTGTAACTAAAATTAATTAAAATTAGAAAACATGACCAAATTACCCTCATTTCCCTTCTATTCAATATGGAACCCCACCTGTCAAATTGTTTTTCTCTCAAGTTTCGCCGCCTCAATCTCTGCCCGCATCTCGCCCACATCTTCGTCATATGTTCCATCTCATCGATCAATTTGACTAGTTCATCCTCCTTCGCTTTGATATTCTTCATCCTTCGCTCTGTTATCTCTTTTTTCATGAGAAGAGTTCCCAGCCATAAGGAATCATTTCTAACCTTTATGGTTGTCTGGAGTGTTTTCTCTTGTGCCCACTATTTCCTCTCCTTGAATTCAATTTAAAGATTGTATATTTTGCACACAAGCTCGTGCAATAATTCAACATCCAACTCAGGATCAGATTTGAGCTCCAACACTTTATTAGATTTTAATTCGATCTCCTCTGGCCTTGAATCCAATTCTGCATTTTGCACCTCTATTTTCTCAAATTGAATCGATTATACTTGCTTCTCTTCTTTTTCTTCTGCATGGGGATCCTTGAAAAAGATAACAGGTTTTGATTTAATTAACCTTGTAACATTGACAAGCACTGCCCCACCAATCACCTCACCGACATGCATCTTATTGGTGGGTGGGACCTGCATGTCATCAGCCTGAAGTATACCGGACCATGTCTCCTATGGTTTTGACATGAGGTTACAGAGAGATCTCTCCTCGAGGTTGCCCCAATTAGGGATGTCAGTGATAGTCTCAAGGTGCTTCGCGCAATTCTTCAGCATGTCTATTACCAGATCGAAAGTTTCATGGAAGTGGCTAGTGAGGTTCTCATCAGGCCCGAGCTGGGGTTTGTGAGATTGGCGGGATTGGGATTAGGGGAGAAGAACAATCCGACAGGTGGGGTTCCATATTGAATAGAAGGGGAATAAGGGTAATTTGGTCATGTTTTTTAATTTCAATTAATTTTAATTACAAAATAATTTTGTAACGATAATTGGGGCAAAAATCTGAATAAATGAGTTTTGGAGTGGCAATTTTCAAAGAAGGAACTATAAGGTGGCAAAAATATAATTTAGAGGTTTTGAAGTGGCATGAAATCAAATTCCCCTTAAAAAATTGTCTGACAAATTGATAAACTGTATTTATATATACCGAAACATAGGATTTAGAGTGCAAAATTGGCCAATACTTTTAGTGTCTAGATTAAATTTGGATAAAAACATGCAAATTCGTGGTACTGCTCAATTTGTGTATTTGAATACATGCACAAGAGAACCGAGGCCAAACGACACGAAATCGGAGCCCGTGACACCAAACAGAACATAACAAGCACAAGAACTACTTGTTTGCGACCCGCAAGCAAGTCAGTGGACCCAATTATCAGAAGGCTGCCAAAGTGGCACTTTGCACACATTCTTGCAGACGCAAGGAAATTCTTGCGGACACAAGAAAATCCTTACGGGTCGCAATCCACTCTAAAAATGTGCGAGGGAAATATGCAACTCCAGAAGACGAAGAAATGGCCAAGTAAATTCTTACGACCCGCTCGTTTGTAGTTTGTTTGCAAGAAAAATGACAAACTAGTTTAAAAAGCATAATAAAATTATAAAATCATGACTTTGTGGTGAAGATCTATTTAGATATGGTGATTACCAATTCGACGATCCATATTAACTCGTTAAGGTCTCGATATTTACACGAGCCGAGCTGGTCACAGCTTGAGATCGGCTCGTTTATTAATGAGCTGGCTCGGCTCGGCTCGTTAACAACTCGAGATGTTAACGAACGAGTTGTTAGCGAGTCGAACACGAGCGAGTCATGAGTCACGAATATTTTGTACACCCCTAGTCATAATAAGGATGATCAAAATGATATCATTTAATTTCACCTCCTGAGATCCTCAGAGTGGAGTGAACTGGTTCAGCCTCTGCGGAGATCAAGTAATGGAAGAAGTTCGTTAAATCAATAAGAGAAAAAGAGTTGTTTCCGTCCCACACCTTATCTTTAGTGTGGAGCTAGGTTGTTCGGATACTTCAAAATCATGCCGCATCGCGTATCGGATACGTATCCGACGCGGACACGCGTGCGATACGTACCGGATACTCCACGTAACGTATCGTATTATTTTAATATTGGGATACGGCAGGATACGGTAGGATACGGTTGGGATACGACAGGATATGGCTGGGATACGGCACAGGATACGGCTGGGATATTTTTCAGTGCGCAACGGTCAGTATTTTGGTCATAAGTCCTTCATCCGAACTCCGATTAAGCTGATTCAAAGTGCGTTGGAAAGCTAAGAAAGAGCTTTATAATCTTGTCTTATCATCTAGGATATTATATCTCTTGATTCCTACAGTAAAATATACTAAATTAGAGCAGTATCTTGAATTCTTACAAAACAAATTTAATCTTAATTATTTCTAAAACCTACATAGCAATATATATCATTATTTTAGAACAAAATACTGGATAACATGCATCTACAGTGGTAGTTGAATGTAAACAAAATCAAACATTTTAATATATAATGTGATTTTTTTTATTATTCTATATATACTTCTGCATTCTAGTTTTTTTTTAAATGGCGTATCCCCGCACCCGCATCGTATCGGATACGATACCCGCACCCGTGCAACATAGGTGTGGAGGATATTTAGTGTAAAACAAAGAGTTGTTTTTGGATGGGATTCTCCAATGTCCAAACCCACGTAGCTAAAAGTATTGTATTTTGGGTTTGTATCTGCAGTATTTCCAAAGCTGCCATGTTCCCAATCAGACATATTTATTTTCAAAATTTTGACAAGTTTTATCATTTTCTTATTGTTATTTTTACGAAATTTGTGCTCTATCCTATACGGACTCTGCTATTGTCCATATTCACGAAATGATAAATATTACAAATTTAACAACTAATTAATTTCAATTTTAAAAAAATGGTTCCATACTATAATAATCAATATTAAGTAGATGTGACACTATAATCATATCCACACTAATGAAACAGACTCAAATTGCATCATTAACGAATATAATTTTAACATACAAGATAATTTGCAGGAGTGATCATTAAGATATATATACAAAAATACGTAAGAACGTTTACTTTCCAATTAAGATAGAAAATAACATTCGATATCAATTATAACAACTATATGAACCATCAAGGCTTTCAAGTTTCAGCCTTAAAAACAATAACAGTAATCTTTCAACAAAAAAGAAAAGAAAGGAAAAACCAAGTATTCTTGTATGGATTCAGAGAAATTTAGACATTAGTATCTGCTCCCAAGAACATATCCATATCCAAGCGTTTTACTGAATGTAATATCATCACTGCTTATACCCCACTCCTTTTGTGTCATAACCATCTACAAACTATTTCCAAATCCTACAAAAATCTATATCAAAAGAACAATGTAGTTAGTACAGTAGTCAGCAATGGATATTGCAGATCCAGATGGATATTATTCAACTTCAAGCTCTATTGTCAACCCAATGCAACCAAAAACAACATAAATGAAACACATAACAAGAGAAACAATCTACAACAAATTAATACAGCTAGGCAGAGTAAAGATATTTCTTAGTACAAAACCAACCCCAAAATAAGATGGACCTAATATAGCATTTCATGGTACAGTGCAATAAGAGAAAACAACACACAACAGTTCATCACCACCTTCATTAAAATTGCATACTAGTTTCCCAGGATTTCTGGTCCATTCTCAAATCCACGAAGTACAATGAGAAAAAAAAAAGTGATCAGTCACCGCTGGCACAGCCGTGACAACCACAGTGAACACACTCTATGACCTTCTCTTCTCTAAGGTGCTTTGGCACTCGACATACACAAGTTGTTGCGAAGTTATGATCCCTTGTTTGCATGCATCTCAGGCAGCAGAGCTTCTCATACCCCGGCTTCTTCCATTTTGCAATCAGATTGCGGTCAGCATGACCTTGATCGAGGCAAAACTCATACAGTTCCTTGGAGATCTCTTTTCTGCGATAGTAGAGATCGTAAATGTAGCGGCTCTTTTGATGTGATATGCGAAATATAGGCCACAATGCCTCACACTTGCGCTTGCCGTCGTGAGGGTCATTTTCAGCTGCATTTTAAGTATGATATATGTTATGTATACGTAGACCATAACTATAGACATTAATTTCGCCACAAGGAAGCCTTACCTTCTCTCATCTTGGCATCTAGTTCACGCAGAGTGGGCTCGATAAGCTCCCATCCTTCTGGATACTTCACTCGGCTAGTCTTTATCTTAGGCATTTTACTTCACCCAAACACACTCTACCTTTACGGTTAAGCTATCTGTCAACTAGCAAATATAATAAAAAGATTAACAAACACAGACATAGCTTATTTGCAACGGAAGTATCAACACAAAATCAATCATGTTGAGCTCAAGCTTTGCATGCCAGAAGGCTAAAATTCATAAGTGTACCAGCAATTGAGCTAATATACATCTTAGATACTGGTTGGACCAAGAACTATTTGGCAAGAGTATAAATACAAATTTTGACTAGTGGCGGATGCCGTATTTTGGCCAGGGGTAGACACAATTACATACACAAATTAAAAAATATAAATTTCGTCCAAAATATTGAATACCATAAAAAAGAGTATGTTTTACATATTAGAAAAACAACAATCATTGATAAAACACTAGTAAAACCTACAAAATAAAATCAAGATGTTGACTACGGGTCTTCATATTTTGAAATCTTTGCATAATTCTTTCATTATCAACACCCTTGAACAAATCCCTCTAGAAGTAATAAAATTATGCTAATCCTGATTATAAAATAGTAAGTAACAGAGATAGATACATTTTCTGTTTTGAGTGTGGTGAGCCTTTATTTGTTTCTTGCCTTTGGACTAAAGTTAAGTTCCTCCAAAATCCAAATCCAAATCCAAGTTCAGCAAATATACCTCATATTATGAATTATGTCTAAAATTATATGCTTAAATGGAAGTTCTCTTTTGCAAAAAAAAAAAATTTCTGACAAGAGCACAAAACTTAAATAGGTTTCATACAATCAATACCAGTAGAGTAGATAAAAGGTTTCATACCAGTAAGATTAGTGCAGAGCCTAGAGAGAGTTGGAGATCAGTGAAACCGAGAAATGGATCAGAGATGTCGAGCGAGAAGGGATCGAGCGGCGAGGCAGACGAGCGGAGCCAGTCGCCAGAATCGCGGATTGGGGCTAGGGTTGAAGCACGAGAGCGGAGCGTCGTCGGGTTGGGTTCGACTGAGTTGCGTCAATTCGCGAATGGGACGAGATCGTCGATTCGCTACTCGCGAATAGAACTTATTTCCAAGTCGCGTAGCGAATTGGGAATCAATAGGCGATTGGGCTGGGCTGGGCTGGGCTGGGGCTGGGTAGGAATATTTGTATTTCAGGTAGGGCTGTAAACGAGAAACGAATTTTTCTGGAGAGTAGAACTTTTGATCTGCGTCCTTAGATTAAGAATTAACAATTTTGATTAATAATATAAATTATTTTTGAATTATATCACTGATGGTCGAGCGTTGATTTTTAATCTGACGGTCCAAATTAGCTCTCCCCTCTGGAGAGAAAATTTTTCTCTCCGTATCCTCTCTAAATGAACCCAACACGAACAAGCTGATCAAAGTATGAACTCATCTCGCGATATTAGCGAACCGAGCCAGCTCGTCTCGTGATATTAGCGAACCTAACCAGCTCGTCTCGCTACCATGTCATGAGCTCAAAGTAGTATCGCGAGTTCATCTCGTTTAATTCGAGCTGACTTATCTCGTCGTGCTTGTAGATAATTGAGGTTGAGGACTCTAGATTTGGATTTTGCTGATTTGCTCCTTTGAAGAGAGGAGAGAATCAAAGGGGAAGACTTCATCGTTTGAGGCTTTGTCAGTGGGGAAAGAAAAGAAGATGAAGAGAGACCTATAACTTTTTTCTTTTTTTCTGTTTGGATCGAGAGGTAGGTCCCATCACTTCAATAATCAGAGCAAAGAGGATATCAAATATAGGCCGAAATTCTTAATAATAAACAAAATAAAAAAGAAAAATACTGAAATGAGAAAATTCCGGCCGAAATCACCAAAATGGAAATATCGAGATCTAAGAACCTGGTTCCCAATCAAAATCTTAGAATCCGGTCCCTAACCAAGATCTAAGAATCCGTTTCTCCTTTTTTTTACCTTGCACCGCTCTTCCTTATTGGAATAAACTCATCTCATGTTTGATAATTTGCAAAACAAATCAGTACTAACCTTGCACAATTGAGTTTTGGTAAGATGCAAGTTAATACATGTACAATATGATGTTGCAAAGGATCAAACATGCTTAACACAAGCCAAGACATGCCCAGGACATCAAGAACAAGCTTCATAGTGCCAAGCGTTGTTGTAATGCTTCCCAAACTCGTCACAACGGGTCTACAACCCGTCATAACGGATGCCCAACCCATCACGACAAGTTAGAAGGAGAAGAGCTGAGCAAAGAAGGGATTTTTAGAGCCATGCGTTACTGTAACGCTCCACAAAGGCGTTATAACGCCATGCCCACACGTTATAACGGGTTCCCAACCCGTTGTAATAGGTTCCTGCTCAAGATGTCCCAGAAGACAATCAGAGAAGCACAAAAAGACAATTCTGGAAAACTGCCAACTCGTTATAACAGGTTCCATAACGCATTACAGAACTGTGTAACGCTTCAGGCCATTTTCAAGACTCTAAGACTTCAAGAAGTGCTCAGCTTATATATATACATTGGGGATACGAACTAGGAAGACATCTGAAACCCCCGACAAGCTTCCAAGCATTAAATTGAGCACCAGAAAGAGCAACAAAGCATTCTCCTACAGCTACCTAAACATGAGAGAATTAGGATAGCTTTCATAGTCTAATTGTCAATCCGAGAACTTTTCTTTTGCTAGGTTCTAGCCTTTGGTGCACTACATTTGTGTTGTCAAGTAGTGCATCCCTGTCCTTGATTGTGTAATCAATCAGACTGTTTACCGTGTAGAGTGGTGTAGACCCTTGCATTGGTTTTGGAATCGAAGATTTGTTTGCTTGTTGAGAAGAAACCAAAGATTGGTTTCGTAATTGTAAAGAACACTTATTACTTAGTAGAATCGGTCTCGGAAGGAAGTTTTGGTTCCGGGAGTCCCGTGGATGTAGACCCAATTTGTTTGTTGGCTGAACTACGTTATATCGAGTGTTCTTGTGTTCTCTTGACTGCTATTGCTCTTTACTCTCTCTCTTTACTATTCTAGCTCTTTGTTAATTTGTGAATTACTCAATTGTTCTTAGTACTTGCTTGCTGAAATTTTAGCTAGGTGATTAAGGTCAAAAAGCTTGAATTGTAATTGGTGATTGAAAACGCTTCTGCTCTATTATTTGACCTTAGTCTTTCTACCAAGTCCCAAAAATTCTAATAATTGGTATCAGAGTCCACAGGTTCTTGACCTAGTTAATTGTAAAAATCTTGATAGCTCTTGACCTTGTCTTGTGAAAAATGACACAATCAAAGTTTATGAAAGAACCCCTAGTTTTTGGTGTAGGTTGTAAGAACTTCTCCTTTTGAAAAAGATGTATGGTAAACTATCTTAGTCTTCTTGAGTTTTGAAAAATTATAGAGGATCATTGGACACCCAAATATGAGATTGATGGTGTAACCCTAACTAAAGAGTTCAAAGATCTTAAGATACCAATGACAATGCTATGAACACTATACTTAGCTCAATTCATGAGTCAATTGCTTAATCTCTCACTCACTCCTCTAATGCCAAAGAAATATGAAATGCTTTAGTACTTAAATATGAGGGAACACGTGAAAAAGACCCGTAAGGTTGGATTAGCAACAAAATTAGAGAATATGAAGTTTGGAGATAACAAATCCTTTGAAAGTATCTACCATAGACTCGTATCTCTTAGAAATAAATTTTTTGAAGTAGGATCTAACATTTGTGATGAAGATTTTGTAGGTAAACTCTTAAGGATGGTGTCTAAGAAACTCGGTTGGGATGACGTCATGAGCTCTATCGAAGTTTTACAAACCAAATGACTTACCTGTCAACCCGAAGAGGCGTATGCATAATTTTGCTCACATGAGGAGAATCACAAGGAAGTAAAGTGCACAACCTCAACTAAATCATTGGCCTTACCCGCACAATCTTCATACAACCTACCTTACAAATTCGAAACAAGCAAAGTGGTCTATCAAAACCTCTACCAAGTACTCTCCAAGGATAAAGATCTTCTCACCAAGTTAGTGAGAGGAGGAATATAATTCAAAAGGAAAGTAAATGAGGATAGATTAGTTCAAGGCAAGAAGGTAATATGCTTATCATGCAACAAGGAGAGTCATAACATTCAAAATTACTATGTCATCTTTCCTCAATGGAGAAGACCACAAGGACATTTTAAGAGAACTAACAAGAAAGCTATGCAAACAACTTGGATAAGTAAATTCGAAGAAAGCGAAGATGAGGAAGAGAAAGTTAACCTCATGGGAGGAGTAGTTGAAAACAAGCTATCCCTCACCGGAAAGAAACTAATGACATGCTTGAAGATAGCCCTTGAGATCATAAAGGAACAACGGATGACGGATTCGGAGAAGATTTGCATTTTGAAGCAAATGGCTCAAGCTAAGAACGACTATTCAAGAGAGCAAGAAGAAGTCTTAATGAGAGGTGAATTCCCAAGAATAGTTATTACCAACAAAGTGGACAAGCCTTCGACACTTGCAAAGTTCGATGATGTCAAGCAAATCAAGAAGCCTTTAAGTCTCACAAGAATGGATGCTCAAGCACAAGAGAAGACAACTCAATCAAAGGCTAAGACTACAAGCACTCAAGAATTGGAGGCCTCTAGCCGAGCTAATACGGTGGTATTTGACCTCTCTAAGTATCAAAAATAGTAAATTTTTAAAAAATGTAAAATTTGATATATAGTGAGATTTGATATGAAGATCACATTAGACAATTTGCATCGATCGTTTGAAATTTTCTAATTTGACATTTGAGTGTGATGCGAATACTAATTTTGACATCATAATGCACAATAACATTTATATATATGTGTGTGTAAAAATAAGTAAGCATGTTTACTTTTTTATTAAGATAGAAAATAATATTTCATATCAATTATAACAACTATATGAACAATTAAGGCTTTAAGTTTCAACCTTAAAAATAGTAACAGTGATCTTTCAACAAAAAGAAAAGAATGAAAAAACAAAGTACTTTTTTTTATGGATTTAGAGAAATGTAGATATTAGTATATGCTCCCAAAAACACTACAAATTATCCATATCCACGTGTTTTAATGAATGTATAATATTATCACTATGTATACCCCACTCCTTTTTTGTCATATAACTATCTACAAACTGAGGCAACAAACAAGGCAATTTTGAAAATTCTAAGCGAGAGAGGTCGCCTCCTGCCTTCCCACGCCTCCTCCTTCTCTCCCCCATTCTACTTCTATTCTCCCCCCTCCTCCCTTGGTTTTGGGATGCCTTGAGACAAACGAGATCAGATGCGATACTATGAGATCGAATTCTGAGAGGAGATGAGATGTAGTAAGATGAGATCAGATGCGAGGAGAAGAAATTAGATGAGAAGATGTTGAGAGATGCGATGAGATGAAATGTAGCGAAATCCGATGCAACACTGAGATAGAAAGGGTTCTGACAAGATCACTCTTCAGATGTCGATGCGATCCTCGATAAGTTTTGACGACTGCTGAGAAGAGTTAAGAAATGGTTTCGTTGAGTTTGATGATGACACAACAGAACTCTGATCTGATTTTGAGATTGGATAGGTCTGACAAGTCGATGTGTTGAGACTAGAGGCTGAGACTAGAAGATGTCAGCTAGCCATCATATCGGATGATCCAGAGGTCTGATTTGTGTGTACATATTGAGAAGGAGACCGTTGTGTTGATCCTAGATTCGATAGATGAGATGTTGATGTTGTGTGCTAAGGTGAGTGAGCATACCGTTAGATAACCGAGTTGAGCATGTTACAAAGCTGAGTGCTGAGAATAGGTGTTGAACTGGAGCAATAGTTCAATGTGAGATGAGGCGACTGAGACTGTTGAGTTCAGTGTGACAAGTTCTGAGTGATGGTGCAGAGTTCAGGCTCAACAGATACTACTGACGAGGGCTGAGATACTGGCTTGGCATGAGATCAGGTAATAGTCTGGGTTTGATATAGATGAGATTGATGAATCTGGATATTTAATTAGCTGGGATAAATTTGAAGGTTACTTGGGGTGAATTAAATGATATCTTAGGATGGTTGTGATATCGGGGTGATAACCTTGTTGTTGGCTTTTGTTTCAGATTGTGATGTGTAGAGGGATTCAGGATTGATCGTGTCTGCTAGGAGGGATGAGTGTGTTTGACAATTTGTTTGTTGATGTATGCGAAGTGAGGTCGAGTGCCCGACGAAGCGCGATCCGGGGATCATGCGGCCGAGATATAACCTGGGCGATCTTGGGGTGGGTTTCACTTGAGTTTGGAGGTGATGTCTGGCTAAGCAACATCGATGACAGTTGGTAAAGGTACAATATGTCTTGTTGGATAATATGAGATATGTCGATACCTGATGTTAGACAAGTAGATCATGATGGCTTAATGATGAAAAATAGATAGATATGGAGCCATAGGATTATACTAGTTTTGTGGTATTTTGTCGTTAGTAAAGATTTTGCTACTTTTACAATTTTATTGGATTTTAGATTTAAATCAAGAGGGTATAAATTAGTATAGGGTTAAAGATAGTATGTAATGATGTTTTTTGTACTTTTTTCTATAAAAATGAAAGTGATAGACACTACATGCTTATTTAAAAAAAAAAACAATCTACAAACTATTTCCAGTTTGTAGACATTTATCGGAAAAAAGCGTAGATATTACGGTTTTTTCTTAATAACTTTCTAATATATCGTAGTTCTCCTTTCATGAGGCTATGTGACAGGATGATTATTTGTCAGAAATGTTTGGGTTGGTTTGTTGTTTGGTCTGTTTGTTACTTTACTTCTGTTATTCTGGTATGCCCTCTGACCTGTATCCAGTTTTATCATGTGTGCATTATCCAAGTCATGCTTATCCAGAGTTGCTGGTAATTTGCTTTGCTATGTTGTTCTATTTTACAGGGCCTCTCAGCCCCTTGTTTTTTTGTGAAAACTTTGCGTGCCCATATGATTGCAACTGTTGTGTAAAATGATAACCTATATACTTCTAACCTAACAGTTCAAGAGGACCCGCAAGCCTGCTATTTCAACAAAACAAAAATTATTTAATAAAAGGATAAAATGAGTGAATAAAAGATGTCTTTTATTTTCTACGAGAAAATAAGCAATTTTATACGTTTGATGGAAACAAGTAGACAACTTCGAATGTTTTGATTAGCATGGTGACAATTACCCCCAATTTCAATGGAAGGGACAAAATCAACTGAAGTTTAAAATAGTTTTGTTTGTATACAAAACACCCTCGCAAAATTTGCATGGCATTTATAGAACAGTTAATAGATATTTGAATAGTATTAGAAGTAGTTAAATTTAATCCGACGATTCAAATTAACTGTCACAGCGAGTGCAAAAAACTGTCTGTATTCGCTCTAGGAGAAAAATTCCCCAGAAATAAAAGCGTTCAATTATGGCCTTCACTTTATCTGCTCAAAATCTGAGCTTTTGAGCTCAAATTTGTAAATGATTCTTCAGGCCCAAACTGATTCTTAGGCCCGAAACCTGGGCTGTTCTAATCTAGTGTAAGAATCTCGTATAATCGTATTCTAAAATTTCCTTACCAGTTACCAGTTATCAATTAAATTAAAGAAAGATGATTGCTGTCGTAGAAATATGTCTGTTGGTGATATTCTTTCATATATCTGTTTATAAACATAAAGATGTGACTTGTTAAACGTTTTCCTTTATTGAGAGATGCAATTCTGTTATTTCAAATTTTAAGTCAAAAGATCAAATTCAAAGAACTGTTACAAGATCCGATCATATATAGACTATAGTGTCAATTACTTCCGTTATAATTGTAAAAAATATTATACTAAATCCACCACGTATTGAACAATCAGTGTGATGAGATATTTGACTGTGGAACTGGGACCAAATAAATGCAAAAGAAGAGATTTTATTTTTATTTGTGTAGACTCTTTGGTAATATGTCAGTTATCTGATCAGTTAAGAACATTAAGTTAACAGTGAGGTGGTTTGTTGTCAGTTTCTCTCTCACAATGTGAAAGTCAAGTTCAATGTGTTTTGTTCTCGTATAAAACACATGATTTGTAATTAGAAATGTTGCTCCAAGGTTATGACACTAAAGAGCTGATAATTATGATAGTTTTTAATCCAATTCTGTAAGTACCTCAGTTGAAGATCTGGTGACAATATTTTGTTTCCTAGCTGACCAAGAAATCAAATTGGATCCAAAAAATATTACACGGCATGTTGTTGATCTTCTATCAATCAGCATCATAATAGGCATTGAGAGGCATATGAGTTGATGGTTGAAGTAGTAAGTCCATATGTAGTGTCCCCTGAATGTACCTCAGTATCCTCTTAACTGTCTACCAGTGTACATCCGATGGTTGAGATAGAAATTGAGAGACATTGTTGACTGCATATGCTAGGTCTGACCTTGTTATAGTGGCATATTGAAGGCTGCCCACAATTGTTCTAAATAAGACAGGATCTGAGAGGGGTGTGTCATCCTGCTTTAAGAGGTGCACTCCAGCTTGTAGAGGTGTGTTTATAGGTTAAGCTAGGGCTGCAAGTGAATCGAACTTGAACGAACTGGCTTGTGTTTGAGTTTGATTTGAAATAGAACAAGTTTCGAACGAACTGTGTGAAGTTTGAGTTTGATTTGATACTGATTCGAATCGAACTAATTACGAATTATAGATTTTTTGCTGCTCAACCGAAAAATAGTAAAAGCAGATGACGAAGATAAGAAATATTATCTAATTAAAGAGGATAAAGAATAGGATGTTGGCAATGGAGAGAGTGCATGTGAACTAATTAGAGAGTATTTGAACGAAAATGAAGATGTTAGCATTAAAGATACATGAACTAACTATCTTTAATGAAAATGAAGATAAAGTAGATAATATAGTTGAGAAAGAGAGATGAAAAATATCAACAACATTCGAATTATATAGTCTGCGAACAACATTCGAACGAACTATATCAAGTTTGAGTTTGATTTGATACTAATTCGAACGAACTCGTAGCACAGACTACATATATATGAATAGTCTCGATATCATCTGACGGTTCAGATCTCTCAAGATTCGAACTATTTTAGTTCACGAATAGTTTCGAACGAACCGACCCTAGTTTGAGATTGATTCAAAACCATTTCGAACTAGTTTGATTCGATTTGAAACTAATTTCAAACTGAAATTGAACGAACTAATTTCGAACTTTTCTCGAATCGAACTCGAACGAATTACGAACTATGAATTTTTCTTGCAGCCCTAGGTTAAGCTTCAAACATTGAGGCTTTTGTAATAATTGATTGTAAGTATCTGGTTTGTGTAAGATGAAGTCCTTTAGTCTCTCTGTGAACCTCAATGTCAAGAAAGTAGTTTAACTCTCCCAGATTTTTGATTGAAAAATTGGACTGTAAGTTGTGCATCAGAGAGGCTACGGCTTGTTGACTATTGCCTATTATTACAATATCGTAAACACAAAAGAGAATATAGACCAGAATACTCTTGTCTTTGTAGATAAAGAGAGAGTTGTCAGATTGAGATGAGAAGAATTGGTTTGAGAGTAGAAAGATTTGATTTTTTGGAACCAAGCCCTGGATGCCTGTGTGAGTCCATATAATGCCTTTTTGAGAAGACAAACATGATTGGGATTGTTACCATCAATAAAGCCTGGTGGCTGAGTCATGTAAGTAGTTTCTTGCAAGTCACCATGCAAGAAAACATTATTGACATCCAGTTGATGAAGAGGCCAATTGTTAGAGATAACAATTGTGAAAACAAGTCTTATAGTGGTTGGTTATAACTGGACTGTAGGTCTCAAAGAAGTCCATCATTTCTTCATGTGTGTAGTCTTTTGCTACTAGTCTGGCTTTGAATCTTTGAATTTATCCATCTGCTTTCTTCTTAACTCTGAAAAGCCATTTACATCCTACAACATTAGCATCTTGAGGTAAATTCACAAGTTTCCATGTTGAGTTTTTGGCAAGAGTATCTAGCTCAGCAGTCATTGCATGTCTCCAATGTTCATGCTTCACTGTAGCATGAAGGTTCATGATTTACCTTCTCTGTTTGATTGATGAGATAGAGTGAATGATCTTGAAATCCTTAGTTTTAGACTGTTTGTTTGTTGTCTTGTAACCATGGGGTGCCTTGACTGAGTGTTAGGCATAGAAGTAGTAAGGATATTTATGTAGGTAGTATGAGTATTTGTGTGGGTATATGGATATTTGTGTGTGATTGAGGATTAAAATCAGAGAGATCAGTTGATGGAGGTTGTAATTGTGCTGGTAAAGAAATGACTGTTAGAGGAGCTGATTTGGATGAAGTAGAAGTAGTCTCATGAGTTGGAGACAGATGTTGAATTCGAAAGTGAGACTCATTGAATACTACATTTCTGGAAATAAATATTTCCTCAGATGCTATATGCCAGCATTTGTACCCTTTGTGGTGAGATGAATAACCAAGTAGAACACATGTGTCTGACCTTGGTTGCAATTTGTGATCATTATAGTCCGAGAAGAGGATAACACTAACCATCTATGGTTTTCAATATTGTGTAGTCAGGTTTCCTTGAGTAAAGCTTCTCAAAAGATGAAATTAGATTATTAAGTTTACTTGGAGCATGTTGATCACAAACACCTTACTTTCAAATACATGATCCCAGAATGGTAATGGTATGACTGCATGATACATGTTAGCAAGTCCAAATTCAACTAAATGCCTATGTTTCCTTTTAGCTAAGCCATCAGAAGAGAGATAAGAAGCTTGATATGGTGGCAAGACATCAGGCTTTGAAGACAAACAATAGAGATTTTTATGTAGGGTTCCATGTAGTAAGATCTGTTGAGTTGCTTGATCCTTAATTGAACAAGAGTTAGGTGATAACTCAACTATAACATTGTTATCCTTAAGCAACTGAGATATACTTAGGAGATTATTAGTTATATCTAGTACATAAAGTACATTTCTCAAGGTTAAAGGTTTGTCTTGTGTTGATACATAAGCAATTCCTGTGTGAGAGATATACAGACCTGAGCCATTACCAATATGGACCTAATTAGTGCTTGTATAGAGTTGTGAAGAGTTGAGGCAGCTGATGTCAGAAGTGACATGAGTGGAGGCACCAGAATCCAGATACCAGTTTGAAGAAGAGGTTATTTCTGGTTCTGCTATAAGTGCTTGAAGATATTTAGGTGGCTCTCCAGTGTATGCGGTATTGAATCTGTGATAACATTTGGCTGCTGGATGTCTATACTTGAAACAAATCTGGCATTGGACATCTTTGTCCCTAAATGAGTTGTTGTTCCTGCCTCTCCCCCTTCCTTTATAACCCCTTTTCATGTTGGGATTAGAGTAAGATCTAAATTGATTGAAGTTGTTTCTCACCTGACGAGGCCATTGTGTGCTATTATCTTGGTGTGATTTGCCACCATAGAGAGATGTTTGATCTGTAGATGGTAGAAGAGGGAGTTGTGAAGAGTTGTCACTATGTATGGCTATTGATTTAGTTGAGTGGTGAGATGTATAATAGAGTTGGCTCTTGTTCGTTGAGTAGCCCTGGTTCTTGCTTCATGTGCAAGTAATAGATTCTGTAGATCTACCATAGTTGGAGGTTCTTGCCTCAGTGATATGGCTGTCACAAAGTTTTCAAATTCTGTCCCGAGCCCTTGCAATGTATAGAACACTAATTCTTGATCTGATACATCAGATCCAATGCTTCTGAGCTTGTCAGCAATGGATTGCATGTTTTGATGTAGTAATTTCAAGAATTTGGATTCTTTGATTGAATCTGAGCTCTCGCTCTAACGGTGTTTTGATACCTTATTAGTTTAAATGTATTTGAGGAAAAATATGAATAGAGAGAGAATTGAATGAAGGAATTTTTTTTTCATCATCTCATTTGATTACATTGATCGTCTATATTATATAGACACTCAGCTCCTATATAGTTAACTAACTGACTAACAAATTGAATAACAAATTTTTTTAATCGTCTCCGATTTTCGCTATACTGTGTTCAGTATTTTTGTCAGTATCTTCAGTATTTTCATTAGTATCTCTTATAACTCCAACGTTACCTACGATGTTTGATAATTGTTTAATAATTATCTTCATCATATTCATACGATGCATTAATTAATTAGATGGCTTAGTTTAGTGATAAGGACATGTTTTGTCATAATATGATTGTATATAAGCTCTGCCACCTTCACCTAAAACGTGGCCTGATAAGGAGCGGACCCGAAAACATCAGTTGAGAAAGAAACATGTAGGCTAACTGACACTAGGGTTTAAAAAATACCCGGGCGGGTCTACTCGTTCGTGGATCCGCCCGTGCCCGATCCGTGTCCGACCCGTATCCGTGCCCGGATCCGCGGATTCCGGATTCACGGATCTATCACGGGTCGGGTTGGCCCCAAATCCTTCAAACTCGTCTAAATCCGTGCCCGTGTAGACCCGTGCCCGACCCGTCCCAAGACCCGCCCGTGCCCGACCCGTGGACCCGACCCGTAGATCCGTGCAAAAATTCAAAAAAATTCAAAAAATACAAAAAAATTCAAAAAAATTCAAAAAAAATCAGAAAAATTCGAAAATATATATATATATATTAAAATAATGTGCAGTTTTAAATTCAAAAATTCGAAAAAAATTCAGAAAAATAAAAAAAAAATTCAAAAAAAATTCAAAAAATTCAAAAATTTGGACGGATCTGACCCGACCCGCCCGGATCCGTGCCTGACCCGTCTGGACCCGTCTGGACCCGCCCGGGTTTATCACGGGTCGGATTGGGGGTTTTGAGTTCAGACCCGTGCATACTCGCCCCGTCGTACCCGTGGATCCGGTCGGGTCGGATCCACGGGTACCCGACCCGCCTCGTTTAGAGAACACTAACTGACACGAAAGAAAAAGGTCTGACAGCATCAATGCATCTTTCTTTGTAATTGTCGTACAAAACACTTGCGGGCCACTTTTATAACTGATTAATCAATTTGAACTTTGGAGTTTGGACCGGCTCTTTTCTTTCAGGGAAGAAAAACAACTTGTCTATATATATATATTCAGGAGCGGAATTACGTGAGGTTAGGAATGACATGCTGTCATTTTTTTGGAAATTTTTTTTGCAAAATAATATTGTATATTTGTACGATTTATCAATTTTTTATATAAAATAATCATCTATATTTAAAAATGTACATCATTTTTCTCTCTCTAAAAAAATTTGATAAATCTTACTTCTTCCTGACATAAATCATGAATCCGCCCTGTATATATCTCATACTTTTAAATTATACAAGATGTCTTTTTCGGTTTATTGTATTCAATAATTTGATTCCACTTAGATGTACAGTTGAAAATTTTCTTTTGTTAAGTACCTGATATGACTGAATGGATGCTAAATAATAAAGTATTGATGCATTAATTTTGAAAACTAAATATAATATATGCTTCCTTATAAAATTTTAGGACAGATTCTCATTTTTTTCTAAAAAAATATTATAAACTGTAATATTATGTGTTATATATTCACTTATTAATTTAAAAATTATATAGGATAACAATATTGTAGCATCGAAAAAGAGGATGAAAATCTACACAATGGATTTACACGGTTACCTTTAGTTTAGTAATAAATAAATAAAAAACAACTATGAGACGATGGTTTAACACTTGGGTCTCTTTCTTCCAACGTGCCAAATTGATTCTTATTTATTGTTTAATAGGAACCAAGTGGGCCCCCTAACAACTATTTATTCCGTCAATATAATTAACTAATACCAACCAGTTTTAGGTGAGAATTTTTTTATATATCTATTAAGAACATGTGTTAGATTTCATATTCATTATTTTATAAATACGTTTGCGAAAATTAAATTTCTTTATAAATCTTTCAGGTCATCATTATATATGTTGGGGTTGGGCAAATAACTCGCGACTCGTGACTAGCTCACAACTCGCTCGGATAACAGCTCGAATAAACTCACTCAGAATCAATTCGAGCCAAATCTAGCTCGAGTTGTCCAGCTCGAATACTATTCGAGTCGAGTTCGAGTCAGGTATGACTCGCTCAGTGACTCGAATACTCAGCTCGTATATGGGCCTTCCGAATTTAGTTAGCATATTGTCAAGTTTAAGCTATTTGGACCTTCTTAATTTAGTTGATATTTTAGCTTAAGCTTATTATGAGTTGCTGATTTGAGCTCAGTTGAGCTATTTTGAGTTATTTAAAGTATAAAAGAAACATGTTAACTGAGCTGAATGCGAGTTGCGAGTTGGCTCGAGTAAAATTCGAGTTGAGTACGAGTTGGCATTTGAACTCGGATGTGACTTGATTACTCGAGTCTACTCAGCTCGCTCGAACTCGACTCGATGAACATCCCTAATATATGCTAGATTTACGGTATTTGTATGTAAAAAAAACTTTTTCAATACTAAATCATAAATCCATTTTTACGCTCACAAAATTCTTCTTTTTTATTATTAATTAATTGTATTATATTCTTTCTCTTATGTTCATTTTTGAAATGGAGATGTAAGTTTTGTCGCTCAAATCAAATCTGAAGTTATCCAGAGCATTTTATTTTTATTGAATTTCGAATATGTCTCTCACACGAAGTTTGTTGCTCTTAGCCGCTAGAATAAAGCTTTTTTTTCCTCATATCCTTATTAATGTTCACTATTCCTCTTCTATTTAAAAATGTTGAAATCTCACATTTATTTTATTGTATTTCTTTTAATTTTATCAGTAATTAATGTTCATCAAATGTAGTAAATAGATATATCCTAATTCCTAAACAAACATATTTATGTATATAAATATTTACGCATAACTATGTAAGTTTAAATAAACCGAATCGTCCAGCAACTAAAAAAAACATAATAATAATAATAATAATAATAATAATAATAATAATAATTATTATTATTATTATTATTATTATTATTATTATAATTTTATATTCTTGCAATTGTTGACTTACAGATACCTAGAAGCGGATCTATGGAGGTGAATGTGAGTTAATTAACCCTCCTTTTTTTGTCAAAATTCCTGAATTGCATTAATTTTTCATTGTATTTTAGAAAAAATACAAAACTTATTCAATTTGATCCTAATTTGTGATGAGTTTTTTCTTTTGACTCCCATGCTTATAAAAAGGTAAATATCATTAAACTAATAATTATATAATTTCTAATGACTGAGACTGCGGTGCTTACCCAAGCACGGTGAAGCTTGTACATGCGATCTATATCTGAAATTTCAAAGTAGAAACGATCGATCCAAATCATTGAAAATATTGTCCATACTAATTAAATCTATTTATATACCAAATTGTTTTTTTAGATTTTTTACTATTTTATCGAATGAGTTAATAATTCACTAATTGAGAGGTCTATGATTATTTTATCGGTCTGTAAATCATAAATTATATGTACGAATTTTTTATTCATCTAATAAAATTGTAAAACATATTTAAAAAATAAAAAAATTTGATTCCTAAATAAACTTTAATATGAACAATATTTTCAAAAATTTGAATCAATTATTTGCTCTTTAAAATTTGAGTATGCGATCAAAAGTACAATTGAGCTTGTGCTTGTCATAGCGTAGTCTCACTTATTTCCAATTAATATATTGTTGACGTTCATAAATTTTTTTTTTTTGCATCCGCTCCTACAAAAATCTGACAATATGTAGAAACCTTTCAATATGATAAAGCGCTTAGATAATAATAGATATAAACACATGTTATAAAATACTTGTCATCACGTGTCATATAGTTCATGTCATCACAACTACCATAACATACATAACATATTCGTACATTTCTCTGGTGTCAATGTGTCATAGGACCACTCTTTATTCCCCAAAAAAGAAGAAAACACACACACACACACACACACATGAATACATGATGCATCAGGTTTTTGAAAACAAAACGGACACCCAATTGTTGGTACGAAAATTTATATTTATTGATCCTTGCCAGATTTGTACAAGCTAACAAGCCCCTGAAAGTTGCACGTTCACCTAACCTAGGAAATGTGTAAGAGAACTCACATGTTAGCTGTTAGCTGTTAGCATATCATGGTTTAAGTGATAGGTAATGTAACTAATCAAGATGCCGCATGTGTACCTTTGCATGATGGTGGAGGGTTGGGACCTATCTTCTTCCTAATTAAACCCTAACTGATCGAACTTGAGAAGAGACTGAATATCAATTTTATAGAGCAATTGTGCAATTACAGTACAATTATATTGTGCAATTATAGTACATTCATCAATTTCTTAAGAAAATTTACCTAAATTTCAAAATATTCGGATGTTTCACTAGGTTTATCTTCGTCTCCAGCAAACTCTACCACTGTTGGTTACACTGAATCATCATATATTTTCTTTCTTAGTTGCTATTATTTCTTACTTTGAGATCAAGACACTTGTCGCTTATATAAGTGGACTCTAGTCATTTGTAAGAGGGAGATCTTTTGTTGAATGAAATTAGTTTTCTTTAAGAATTATGAGAATTCTTCTTTGCAACTTAGCAGTTCTTCTCTTATTTCTTTTTCACTAAACTGTTTATTGCAGTTCATTCTCGCGGAGTTGTGATTTGAGATCGAGATTGTTTCATTTATCCTTTGGACATTACATAGAAAAAATAAAATAATATATAAATGATTTTTTTACAAAAAAATTGAGGTCAATTGATCCTATTTCACCCATTTAAGTATGTGCATATATCCTTGTTGATATGGGAACCTTACTTGCTCTCTTCGTATAATAAACACTTATTTACACAATGTGCACTCATTAGTTCATTGTACTATACTACACACTTGTAAATAATTAATTAAGTTCAGAAATGAAGAAAATAAATAGTAATGAAGCTTGGAGTAAAAATTAACTTGTAATTATTTTCTGAATATAAAAAGAAAGTAGGGATGCAAAGGTAACTATTAATATATAGCCATATAGGACATTATACAGGAAAGTCCAGTAACACCTATCTTAGTTAAAATGTATAAATACAGCATTTTGCTCAATAAATGATATATATAAACATTTAATACTGTCACTTTCCTAAAATTATATTAACAAGAAATAAAGTATAAGCTAAAAATTAATAACCGTAAATATTATAAACATAATTTTCTTTACAACTTATTTATTTTTTCTTATTGACTTTTTTTTTTAATTTGAAAGGTCTTTAGATGGAATAAGTTTGTTCCTTATTAGATAGAGTGGTAATCAAGATTTTTTTTAGATAAACAGAGATAATAAAGTTATATTTTTCAAATTTTACTCATGTCGGTAAGTTAAATTGACATATAATTAGTTAGGAATAGTGGTCCTGACTGCCTTATTAGGGAATTGCTTTATTTATTATTATTTTTTTTATAGTGGCTTTATTTGTTGGGTAACAAATAATGGAATATGCCTTATTTTGCAACAGTGGTCCTCACTGTACCAGCTAACTTTTAGCCATGTTTGGTGCAATTTAAGAGTTTGTTCGGTTTCATTTCGTG
Organism: Eleocharis quinqueflora; assembly: GCA_964058865.1. Lineage (NCBI taxonomy): Eukaryota > Viridiplantae > Streptophyta > Magnoliopsida > Poales > Cyperaceae > Eleocharis > Eleocharis quinqueflora. The sequence continues at coordinate 27,542 of CAXKVX010003149.1, forward strand.
TTCACGTAAAATGCATTGTTTACGTGAGAATTTTACTATTCGTTTTGAGTGAATAGTGAAATTTCCACGTTAACAGTGCATTTCTAGCGTATATGAAATTTCATCTTATTTACATCAACATCACCATTACGTCATTTTATGCTAGCATTAAAGGCGCGACTTGTGGTTATCAAATTTGTATAAAATATATTTTTTCTTGAAAAATATTAGAGATATTTTTCCTAAGATCATTATCTATGTGACTATGTCATCATCATTATTGTTCAGTTCAATGAATTATATTGTAAATAATATTTTATTAATCAACTTACAATACTGGAAAAAATATTTTCTTTATTTTCTTTAATTTGTTCTAGAAAAGCCAAATTGGAATTGAGTTTCATTCATTTGCCGGACGCCTCTTTATTTTTTATAGAGTTGAAAACTGAATTTTAAATACAAAATCAAACAAGTGTTTTTGTTTTTAATAAAACTGAAAACAAAAAAAATGACGTCAAACGCACCTTATATCTTTCTAATTTCGTAATGTCTTGAAATAACATTATGGATAATATTTCGTAGATATCATATTTGATACCGACTATTGATACCGATTTTATTATGCATATTTAGTTGAGTTATAATGCATATTATTTAAGTTATTATGCAAATCATGTGAGCGACTCCGGTATTTTCTTTTGAATTGTGATCCTCTAGTAAATAATAATTACAAAAAGATTCGGATCGGTTTCATTATCGAAATTCGTGTATAACTAATATCAAAATTACTACAAAAATATGAATTGTGCGATGTTCTTAATAGTAATTATATTACTGCATAGAATAGAGGTTCTTATTTTGCCTCAAATCTTTATGCATGAAGATATCAAAAGTGGAACAAATGCTAGTTAGAAATCATGAATAACACCATTTATGTCGTTGGAGGAAGATGAAAATTTGCTTAATTTACCAATGAAGAGGAAAGTAATTAGTAATGGACGCAACTAATACTTGCACATCTGAAGTGTAAAATGTGTATTGAAATCTTAAGAGAAATGCACAGGTTGAAAAAAATGAAAAAAATTAAGACGCAAATAATACTTACGATTTTAGTTCTCTGTGAAATTTTTAGTATATCTTGTCCCTATCTATTAAAAAAATTCGTTTTTTTATCCTCTATGAATTTTTTTTCCTATATGCATCTTTTCACGCACAGTAAATGTGTGAAGGAATTAATAGTGAGAATTGGTATATGAATGAAATTAAGATTTGGAAGTAAATCTAAAGATTGCGACTCGCACTAACGGAATGAGATCTTCTGTCGCACAGCACAAATACTGTGCGTGTTGCGTAATAAATTTCAATTTTTTATTTGCATTGAGATTCGTGCAGGCTAAACTTTATAATATCACTCCGTTAATCAAATCTGAACCGTTCGTAACTTACAGCGCAGAAAATCTGAAATATTCAATCCTGCTGCGCGCCAGAGAATCTGCTTCCCCACTATCTGGGCATAGGATGGGATAGAAATTGTTGGTTGATAATGATTCAAAAGGCATCTTCTGCATCTCTCCAATACAAGCAAATTGATTAGGTCTCAATCAAATGTTTCTTTAAATTTGTTCTCAAGCTACTTGCACACGTCTTTCCTAAACGCGTATTGTTGCAAAATTTTGTGATGCCTTGTGGGATTTATTTATTAATTTGTTTGTTTATTTATTTATTTATCCTTGGTTGAAGAAGTAATTGTGTTCAACTTTCAAAACTTTGGTGATTTACTCTTTATTTATAAAGCAGTTGGATTGTAAGTCTTTCTAAATATAGGCCCACGGGCGCACAATATCAAAAAAAAAAAAAAATCTTTCTAAATATGCTACCATATCTGTTTTATCAACCATTTAATTTGTTGATATTATATTTGAAAATTGAGAAATATTTATATATCGACTATAAGTTGATATTAAAACTTCATTATCGGTCCCCAAATTAAAAAGTGAATGCTAGATATTCAATTAGGAAAGAGTGAGGAACTAAGGATGAGTTTCTATCTCTCTCTCCGACATATTGTAATTTAGTATTCTAACACAGATATTGAAAAAGAAAAAAATAAGAGGGAAATTTCGCAAAATTTTCTTGACAAAAATGGGAATTCGTTTGGTCTTGTATTTAAAACTATGAAAGACATGGCAGTTTGTAAGAGAATTGGTGTCAATAGAGGTGCCAAGTCGGATCAGTCGGGCTGGCTTGGGTCGGATCGGGTTAGTTTTACTGCTTATAATAGTCGGCGGGCAGGCTTGGGTCGGGTCGGGTTAGTTTTACTGCTTATAATAGTCGGGTTGGGATCGGATCGGGTTTTGAGTCGTCATGTGTCGACAACTTTTGGGTCATGGGTTGGGTTGGGTGAGGCTAGGTCGGATTTCGGGACGGGTCGTGTCGGTTTTTTCGGGTGACGGGTCGGGTCGGGCTGCATCGACAACTTTCGGATCTTGAATCGGGTCGGGCGAGACCGGGTCGGGTTGCATTGACAACATTCAAGTATTATTTTGAGTTTAAGTTCAATCGGACAAAATCGATCGCGTTATTGAATTGTGTTAGTAAATATTGACTTTCTCTGATGTTAATTTGTTAATAAAATTAGATTATGATGTGAGCAAGATATGATTAGATCAATTTACAAGTTGTATCAGGTCAAGTCGGGTCGGGTCAGTTCGAGTCCTCATGTGTCACTTCATCTCGGGTTATGAGTTGTCTTGGGTTGGGTCGGGCTAGGATCCTCATGTGTCATGCCATCTCGGGTTTCGAGTCGTTTCGAGTCAGGTCGGGTCGGACTCAGGTCGCTCATGAGTCGCTTCGTCTCGGGTTACAGATCATCTCGGATCGGATCGAGTCGAGTTCGAATAATTTGACTTTATCAAAATATCGAATCGAATCGAACCGAGTTCGATGGATTACTCGAGTCGGGTCGAATTCTGCCACATCCAGGTGCCATAATGTTGTGCAAGACTCGGTGCACGAAAAGCTTGTGAAAGAAGACTCCATTAATCAAGAACAACTTCTACATCGATATGATTTTAGTTTCATACTCTTATTTTTTGCTTACACAAAATATCATTAAATGATAAATGATAAATGATAAAAAATGAAAATTATATTTTTATAGCTCTTGCATAATTGTAAATATTGTGTGTCAATTTGTAAAGTTTAAATAGCTGATCACAAATAAAAGAAGGGAACACTTACATATCCTGTACCAATATACATCACCAATGCTAACTACTGCATGAAGAAAATTCAGCAACTCTCATAAAACAATGATTATTAAAGAAATTGTTAAATATATTTGGCAAAAGTGTTAAAAAATCTCTAAAGATAAGGCAACGATTATTTTAAATAACCGTTGTCTCATCTTTTCAGATTTTTTTTAAAACATAAGGCAACAATTGTTTGAAGTAATCGTTGGCGTAGTTCCACATATACCAACGATAATTTTCAATAAATTTTTCCTTATCCCTAACCCTATCTCTTAAAATAGCGCTCTCACGTCTCTTCATTTCATCTCTTTCTTTCCCGTCTGGCCACCTCCACAGCTCTAGAAAATCTGATCTGCTAGAGGTGTGGAAGTGATTTTACCAATCTATCACACACATTCTCATGTTTTTCTCCTCTTGGCGACGTCTTAACTCTGCCATATCATCCATGTCCTCCATGACCTTCACAAATCTCTCTCTTTCCCACCTGACCGCCTCCGCCTATCTCATGTTTTTCTCCTCTTGCCGACGCCTTCAATCCGCTCGATCTTGAGTGGATGAGGACTCATTAGCAGATCTCTCATGTTTTACTCATCTCGTCGATGCCTTCTCATTCCTGTTCTTCAAGGTAATTTTTTATTTTGTTAACTCTTGTTGTTATGAATTTACACTTATAGTTATGGGTTTATGCTTGTTGTTATGGATTTATACTTGCTAAGAGTTAATGAGTTTATAATTGATGTTACGAGTTTATACTTATTGCTATGAATTTATACTTCTTGTTATGAGCTTACACTTGTTGTTATGGGATTATACTTGATGTTATGAATTTATACTTGCTAAGAGTTATGAGTTTATACTTGCTAAGGTTGTTTTTGGATTAGGATTAGGTTGTTGTTGCTCTAACAACCTTTCTTCTCTTTGAGTTTGGCTATACTAATCAAAATTATTTTACAACAATTTTGTAGGTGAAGCACGACTGATAAGTGAAATCCAACAATAGAAATACAAAATGTTGATTACACCCCAAAGAGCAGGTTGTGGCTCGACGGAGACTTGATGAATATCATAAGCCTATACTTGATGAAGCTCCTGTCTTTCACCTTAAAGAAGATGTTATTTAATTTATTTTTTCTTTGACATTTACTGTGATTTTTAGCTTACTTGTTTAAGGAGCTTAAGGACTTTTTAAGTACATAGAAAGCATACTAGCCACTTGTTTTATTAATCAATATTATTTGTTTGTTTTTGTGGGCAAATTCTTGCGAGAGCTATTGCATGACATATTACTTAGGATTTCAAAGAATGACATACCTCAAAAGATGTAATTGATGTCTTAGCTAAGAAAGGACAACAAGTGAAATAAGGCCAGATCTCCTCTTAGATTTTTTACCAGGAAATTGAACCCTCTATTTGGTTGGGACTTGATGGATCTTGGGTTGGTGACCTTGGATGCACATGATATCTTTGCATCAAAGACATCAAGAAACTTACTGCGTGACGTCAGTCATCTCAGGTGTAGTTCCTCGATGGTTTTTTATGCAAAGATACTTGATGCATCCAAGGTCATTCCACCCGAAGCATTCAAGACATCAAGTCCTATCAGTAGAGGGGTTCAATTTCTGACAAGAAACCTAACAGGAGATTCCTTATTTGTATCGTTGTAAATCTTTTGTTTCTAAGATAGAGAATACATCTCTTTGAGTTATGTTCTTGTTTGAAACCCTAAGAAATCTGCTATTCAATTTCTCCCCTCCAGAAGTGTCAGCTTTGTTGCGCACATATCTCCTTATAATTATTCACTTGAAAACTCCTGAAGAACTATTAGGAGATATGCTCGTAGTAAAGCTAATCTTTTAGGAGGGAAGGAATGACCTTAAAGGAACAAAAGCCTCCACCTATGAAGAGAATGTGATACATTTTAGTCTTTTTTCTAGTTAGGTGATTTATGTCTTTTCTTTTTTTTTATTGTGATCATAGATTATAAATAAACATGTTATATGTAATATATGTTTATTGTGCTATCTATTTTATTTGTAATTTAGAATATATCTGTGACAATTTAAAATATTGGCTAGCAAAACTGAAGTTAGCAATCATTTATAAAATGTTTCAAAAAATAGATATCTAAGACAACAATAATTTAATAAATAATCATTACCTTAGAGATCTATGCCAATGATTATTAAATAAATAACAGTTGACTGACCCCGAATAATAAATTACTATATCTCTTCGACAACACTCGTATGCAAACGATTGTTATACGATTCATCAACCTTTTAGACACTAATGGTTGCATAGTCATTGGACAAGATAATTATTAAATGTTGAAAAATCTCTTTTTTGTGGTAGTAGCACAAAATACTGGTCTCAAGTTTATCAAGTATAGAAATAAAACTAGAGAGTTTCTTTTCCTACCAATTGGGAATAGTCTATAGATTAAAAAATGAGTGAGATTACATACAAAAACACCGCGAAGCTTGTGTTTATAACACCTATCTCAAATTTTAAAATGAAAACGACTGATCGGCACCGTTGAAATATTGTCCAAATTAAAATCTAAGTAGGGACAAAAAAAATATTATTTTTTTAGAATTTTTTACTATTTTATTAGGTAGATTTAAAGTTCATTAATTGGAAAGATCTTTAAATCGTTAGATCAATGAATTTTCCAATCATCCAATAAAATATTAAAATAATTTTGAAAAATAAAAGTTTTGTTCTCTATGTTAATTTTGGTATTGAAAATATTTTCAACAGTTCAGATCTGTCATTTACACTTTAAAACTCCAGATATGTAGTTACGAGCACGACAAAACTTGTGCGTGCGTAAGCATCACAATATCAGTCTACAGAAATTATCTGTTTCCAATCTGACAGTGTAATATGTCAATATTTCGTAACTATTGCTAACAGTATGTAAGGAGTTGAAGTGAACATTAATTGTACAAATATTTAATTCGGATCTTATGTTACTTGCTGAAAAGAAGAAAAAATAGACAAAAGTGATTAACTATTAGGTGTGTTTGGATTGTGCCAAGCAGACGATGGTATTTGAATTAGTGAAATCTAAATTAGTGAAAATTTATTTAAATTGTACATTTGATATTGCAATCAATTATTTTTATTTCTTCAACTGATGATGATGATAATAATAATATCTTTTTATTGTTGTTGTTATTATTATTATATTACAGTATTGCACGCTATTTTTTTAATCAATGTTGATAGCTTGAAAACCGAACAACTCCGCTAAACTTATCTTTGGTTGGGTTAACAGACTAGCAAAATTTTGACGCTAGCCCATAGTACATAAACTTTTAATAATCACTACAGTAAAAATTGCTACAGAAAAAACTGCAAAAAAAATTCGGAAAAAAATACTACAGTAAAAAATACTATTCATAACAACTATAGCCAAACATGTTCAACTTTTATATATTGAGGATTAATCAATAGAAATTGGGGGATGGGGGAACAATACTCCTTTTTCTCAAAAAAAAAAAAATGCTAGCCCATAGCTTCTATTTCATGTTTGTATTATTAGTGGATAGATAATAGCACGCAATTTTTGAATTAGCGCTAATCCACCACAAATCAAATATATTCATAGAGTTATACAACGTTGTAGGATTTGTTGGAACTGAGACATAAAATCCAATAAATAATGTTTATAGACTATGTGTTATATGATTAATATATTAAATACTATAACTAATATTATATTGAGTAATATGAGATATGTCATTTAAATATGATTAATTAAGAAATGACATAATACGTATTTTGCTAAATTTTGAATACGAATACATATAGAATTAAAATGAATTAAAATGAATTAATTATAATTGTTGATTAATCAATTATAATTAATTTAATTAATACTACTGTAAAGATCTCATGTATCATGTCATAATTTTTATAGATTTCGATATCTTAATAAGATTTTGAAAAAGATGTCATGATCATTAAATATGACAATATTTTACTATGATCTCAAAAATATACAAAAATTGTTAAGATATCAAGAAGATATGATATCTTGTTAAGATGTTAAGAATAAACAAGATCTTATCATAATTGTGGGATCTTTTCAATATACTAAAGGCACTAGTATTTAAGCGCTGAGTCTCTAAGGAATACGAGTGTGTTAGATGTGGATGTTTTGCACTTAGGTTCTATTTTGTTCTCTCCATTAATGACAAATTCCTCAACTTCATTCGTGAGTTGTATGAAAAGAAAAGAGCATCCGTGTCTTCTTGGAAGGTCTCGTAAGTGATCGGTTTGGGGATAACTAAAGGAAAATGATAGCATAGAATCGCATCTAGTGATACTGCTAGAGAGACAGTCAAGACCAATAGAAAATGCCAAACAAGTAATGCTTCTGCATTTTTATAATTCTCTACAGTCGATTATGATTATAGTAATTATTTAGAATTTTAAGCATATAAATAAATTTAAATTGAATTACAGCAACAAATGATATCAGAGTAAATTCTAATTGAATTATTAAAAATTCTATTGTGTGCCCAATTTTAATTTGAATAATTAAATAATCGGGCATCCAAACATTCACCAATTAGATTCGCTGCGCCACTCTGATTTGATTAATTGTTGTGGCACAAAAGGTTAGACATTTGCAGATCGTATTGAATCATGTTCATATTAAAAATTGTGCGCCAAGTGAATTTGTATGGAAATATTTGTGCATAAGAAGATTTGACATTTTTTGAAGGTCTGATCGTGAATAAAAAGTTATTTTTTTTGTCATGATCATATATGGAAAATGATTTGTGCCTGTGATTATGTATAGAAATATATTTTTATTTATGATCATGTTGGTTCTTAATTTTTTTTCAGATTCGAAATTTTCCATACTTGTAGGAGTAACTGTAATTAATTATAATTAAAAATATATATAATTATAATTATAATTATTATAGTTATTTGAATGTAAATAAATACTATAATTATCTTAATTGGTTATAAAGTTTAGTTATTATATGTAATTATTGTTTAAAGCTAATAAAGAAAAGATGAATATGCTAAATTTTAAAGCTGTTCAATTAACAATAAATTTAGTATAAAAGATATTTGGTAATTTTAATAGGCTTTTCGTAAATACTAAATAAAGGTTATGTAATGGAATTTAAAAAAGGGTTAAAATATATATATTGTTAACTATTGAAAGTTAGTTTCTTCTAATTGAAGTTTATTATAATTAACTGTTATATATATATTATATAAAATTGAAGTATATTTTTTAAGGGTTATTGAAAATTAGTTTCTTCTAATTTACAAAAGGGTTAAAATTAGTTTCTATTAGTTACTATATATAAATAAAGTATATATTGTTAAAATTAGTTTTTAAGGGTTGTTGAAAATATTTAAAATTAGTTTCTTCTAATTTACAAATTTCGTGATTTTTTAGCTTTCTAGCTATATTTTAAATATTTTTTTAAAAATAATCCAGTTTAATATTAAAAAAAACATGACCTTTTCAGGACTGTTTTTAAAAAATATTTAAAATATAGCTAGAAAACTCTAAAAATCACGAAATTTGATTTCCTACAAGATTTTGATATAGCCTAAAGCAATCTCCTAGAGCTTGGTACTCTCGGTTAAGTACATTCCTAATTGATAACAGTTTTAAAAAAGGTTTAAAAGATACAACCCTTTTTACAAAGAGAATTGTCAAAGATATTCTTTTAGTACAAATTTACGTAGATGGCATTATCTTTGGATCTACTAACTCTTCTCTTACGAAGGATTTTTCAAAATTTATGAGTAAGGAGTTCGAGATGTCTATGATGGAAGAACTCAACTTCTTTGTTGGACTACTAATCAAGCAAAACAGAGAAGGAATTTTCATCAACCATTGCAAGTATGCCAAGGAATTAGTCAAACGATTCGGTGTTGAAGAAAGCAAACCGATGAAAACATCCATGGCAACCAACATTCGACTTGGAGTTGATGAGTGCGATAAACCGGTAGACATCTCACTTTATCGAGCTATAATCAGAAGTCTCCATTATTTCACCGCAAGTAGACCAGATATCATGTTAGCCGCATGTCTATGCGCAAGATTTACAACATCCCCAAAAGAGTCACACATGATATAAGTTAAGATAATCTTACGATATGTTAAATGTACTATAAATTTGCGAATATGGTATGATAGAACCATCAAACTTGACTTAATTGGGTACACCGATGCATACTTCGCCGGTGACCGAGTAGATATGAAGATCTTTAGTGGAACTTGTCAATTCTTGAGTGAGTCCTTAGTGTCTTGATCTAATAAAAAGCAATCTTCGGTTGCTCTCTCTACGACCGAAGAAGAGTATATAGCCGTGGGTAGTTGTTGCACCCAAATTTTATGGATGGTTTAAATCCTTAAGGACTATGATTTGCATTTTACCAAGGTACCAATAAAGTTGATTTGCATTTTACTAAGGTACCAATAAAACGTGACAATACTAGCACCATAATGATGTCTAAAAATTCAATAGCCCATGCTAGAACCAATCACATAAATATTAGGCACTAATTTCTCAAAGACCACGTAGAAAAGAGAAGTATAGAACTTGTGTATATTGACACTAAGAATCAAATTGCGGATATTTTCATAAAACCTCTTGATACTAATCAACACATTGAGTTAAGATTCAAGTTATGAATGATTGAGATTGCAAATTAAAATGCCTCTTGATGAATTGTCTCCCTTATTCTAAATTTGAAAATCTTAATTGAACTTAATGAATTGTGCTATATTTGTAAATCTTATTTCATTAAGGGGAGCAATATTGAATTTGACTTGTATGAATATATGTACTAAATTCAGAGAGAGCTTGTTTTGTTTTAGTCTTTTGCCATTATTTGCAAAAAAGGAGGAGAAATGCTATTAGGTGCATCATTTGATATGCACATCTCATATGCTTTTGCAAATTGCCAAAAATAGGAGTTTGTCGGATTAAACTCATCTCTTGTTTGATAATTTGCAAAACAAATCAGTACAAATCTTGCACATGAGTTTTGGTGAAGTTGCAGGTTAACACAGGTACAACATGATGTTGCACATGCTCAAACATGCTCAATACAAGTCAAGACATGCTCAAGACATCAAGGAATGACTTCACAATGCTCCACAGAGCACAGCGTTACCATAACGCTTCCCAACCCATCACAACGGGTCAGCAACCTATCATAACGGGTGTCCAATCCGTCACAACGGGTCAGAAGGAGAGAGGCAGTGTAGAAACATGCATTTGGGAGAGAGCAGCGTTACAGTAACGCTTCATTAAGGCATTACAACGCCTTCGGACCCGTTATAACGGGTTCCCAACCCATTATAACGAGTTCCTGCTCAGATTAGCCCACAAGACAACTACAGAAGCACAAAAGGGCAAAGATGAAAGAACTCCAACCTGTTATAACGGGTCAGTCAAGGTGTTACAGCATTTCTGTAACGCTACAGTCATTTTTGAATGGGATCAAGACTCCAAGAAGTTTCCAGCCTATATACATGATGTAGAGACGAACCAACATGATATCAAACACCCCTACAAGCTTCCAAACATAAAATTGAGCACAACAAAGAGTCAAATAGCATTCTCCTTTAGCTACGTAAACCTAAGAGCATTATGATAGCACCCATAGTCTAATTGTCAATCCGAAAACTTTTCTTTAGCTAGTTTCTAGCCTTTGATGCACCACATTTGTGTTGTCAAGTGGTGCATCCCCTATTATAGATACATGTTGGTCTACACACATCAAGATATTGTGTTGTATGCTAACATGATTAAGAAAATACTTAGAAAATTAAATTAAAGATATTTAGAATAAGATTTTCTAGAATGCATATAAGAGATCTTAAAGGATTTATAGCGAACAAAAGACTATATACTCATGCATCAGATATTGGAAAAGATTGGAGGTCATTAAATGTATCAAATCTGATTTTAATGTATGGTTTCATAAAGATGTCATTTTACTGCATGTAATGAACTCAACATAGAGATCATTCAAGTTATGTTGTGACAATAAATAAACCATGCATGATAATGTTAGAAATTAATAAGACTAAAGTAAATTTATGAATTTCCTAGTTGAATAAAAGAGAGAGTGCAGAACAATGAGTTAAAGATAGAACATATAAGTACAGACTCCATGATTTCAGATCCACATACAAAAGGGCTGCCACCTAGAAGTTTCATGAGCATGTTGTTCGTATGGGTGTAGTTCCTACTTGAGATAGTTTGAGAAAATTATGGAAATCTATTTTTGGAATTTTATTCTATGTAATTGTAACAAATTATGATATATGCAAGCTACATTACGAATTTCATTGTTTTCTCTCTTTAAAGTTTTGACCTCACTAAAATAAAGAATATAGGTGACTCGATCGAAAATAGGCACGTGTAATCACACTTACGTGTAATTTTTGAACTATATATCCAAATCTAATGCATGTCATCCAGTTATATTTGGCACTGTTATTTAAATCGGGATAACCACAAAGTGAATGTGGTAAACACTGCTCAAGTTTCTTGTTGGTATAGCTGGTGAACCGAATTATTTGAGAAATACAAATGAAAAGACAGACAAATCTTGCATGCAATAAAGAAAAGTGATATATAATCAATAAGATCACTCTTGTTCATTTGGGAGATTGTTGGAACTTAGACATCAAATTCAATAAATAAAGTTTGTGGACTACGTGTTATATGATTAATAAATCAAATACTGTCACTAATATTATATTGAGTAATATGATATATGTCGTATAAATGTGATTAGTTGAGAAATGACATAATATTTATTTCGCTAAGTTTTGGATACTAATACGTATATAATTAAAGTAAATTAATTATAATTATCGAAGGACCAATTATAATTAATTTAATTACTACTAGTGTAAAGATCTCATGAATCAGGTCATAATTTTTATAGAGTACGAGATCTTAATAAGATCTCGAAAACGATGTCATGATATTTAAAGATTGCAATATTTTGCTATGATCCAAAAAAGATACGAAATCTTGTTAAAATCTCAAGAAGATATGATATCTTGTTAAGATGTCAAGAAGATAAGAATTTTATCATAATTGCGGGATCTTTTGAAGATACAAAAAGCACTAGTATTTAAGTGTTGAGTCTCCAAAGAGTACATGCGTGTTAGGTGTGCATGTGTTGCACGAATGCTCTATTTTGTTCTCTTCATTAAAAACAATTACCTCAACTTCATACGTGAGTTGGAGAAAAAGAAAATAGCACTCATGTCTTCTTGGAAGGACTCGTAATCAATCAGTTTGAGGCTAAAGGAAAATTATAGCATATAGCATCATCTAGTGATACTACTTGAGATACAGTCAAAACTAACACAAAATGTCAAGTAATACTTCTGTATTTATATAATTCTCAGTCGATATTAATTGTAGCAATTGTTTAAAAATTTAAGCAAACTGAAATAGAATTACACCAACAGGATTATCATAGATAGTGATGAATTTTGTCTTTCTGCAGTTCATTATTAAAACCCTCAAAACAATAAAGTCAAAGAAGTAACAAAAGTCGAAGTTGATTGAGATTTGTATATTGATAAAAAAACAATTATAGTATTTTAACTCAGCCGAAAGGTCCAACATATGTAACGTGCTAGTTGGAGTTATTAATTCCATCCAATTATGTTTATTAAAAGGAAGAATTGTACGTAGGTTGTTCGATACTTCAAAATTATGCTGCATCGCGTATCAGATACGTATTGGACGCAGATATGCGTGTGATACGGATGCGATACGCATCGGATACTTTACGTGGCATATTATATTATTTTAATATTGGAATACGGCAGGATACGACACATGATACGGCAGGATACAGTTGGGATATTTTTCAGTGCGCAACGGTCAGTATTTTAGTCATAAGTCTTTCATTCGAACTCCGATTAAGTTAATTCAAAGTGTGTTGAAAAGCTAACAAAGAGCTTTATAATCTTGACTTATCATTAAAAATATTCTATCTCTTTATTCTTACAGTAAAATATATTAATTAGAGCAGTATTTTGAATTCTTAAATAACAAACTTAATTTAATCTTAATTACTTCTAAAACCTACATAGAAATATATATCATTATTTTAGAACAAAATACTGGATAACTTGTATCTATAGTGATAGTTGAATGTAAAAAAAATCAATCATTTTAATATATAATATAATTTTTTTATTCTATATATACTTCTGTATTCTAATTTTTTGAAAAATAACGTATCTCCGCATCCGTACCGCATCGAATATTCTATCCGTACTCGCATCCGTACAACATAAAATTGTACTAATGGACAAGATAAAAACAAATTATAGTAGTTATTTTCACAAATAATAAATTAATCGACCTTAAGAAATCTCGGGACGCATAGGCATCCGATCGATGTAGTACAACTGTCTTTCTATGCCCAAATTGTGTACTATTTTTTTTTATTAAGATGTACCACAACCGATAAAAGATGCAAAAAATTTAAATATCTCCTTTTCAAATGAAGAATTTACATGGATTGCTGAACGCAGCACTGAGACAGAGATTCCCCTTCCAAACAATTATCCTAACAAGACCAATCAGCGCAATTTAATTACAAATAACATTCTATTTCCTTCTGAATAGACGGCTCCAGTTAATCAACTGATGCAGCATTCAGTAATCAGTACTGAACAGAAATCAAGTCTATTTGGATCCTCTAAGTTAGGTATCTGGATAACATTTGAGAAATTAAGCTAATTAACATCCTCACATCACTTGATCTCTCTTGTGAACACGCACTGGTAAACCGCCGGCGAAAGTGGCGGTCAAACCCGGTGCGAATTTTGCCGACCCGGCGGCCTCACCGACAATTTCGAAATCAAAGCTTCTCACAACCGACACGATAACAGTTTTCATCTCCATTAGTGCCATCTCCTTTCCTACACAAACACGCACGCCTCCTTGAAAAACAGGGTACTTAAACGGGCTGGCCGGAACAAACTTTCCATCATTCAGCCAACGCTCTGGTCGGAAATCGTTGCAGTCTGAGCCCCACACATCCTCCATCCGACCCATTGCGTAAGCATGGTATGTGACTCGGGTCCCTTTCGTCACGTTTGTTCCATCCGGTAGCGTGTCATCGCCTATGCAAAACTTCGAGTCGAACTGCACTGGGGGGAACAACCGCATGCTCTCATACAAAGCTGCATGCACATAGTGCATCCCTCTTATTCCATCAAGTGATGCATTGCCATTATTGGTCGATGAATGTACCACATCGATCTCATGGCGAATTGAAGACTTAACATGTGGATGACATGAAAGTAGTAGGAAGAAGCCTGTCAGGGCAGAAGAAATTGTGTCCCTACCAGCTAGCATAAAACTGACAACGATATCACGCAAGTACCTGAAAAATGAAAAGTGTGTAAAAATTTCCCAAGTCTCTCATTAATTGGGAACCGAACTTGCAGTTCATGCATTGTTACTTTCGTGAGATCTCATCATCACATATATGACGGGGAACGAGATCTTCTACTCCGCACTAAAATTACTGTGCATATTATACAGTAAATTTTAGTCTTTGATTTACATCGAAATTCGTACAAGTTAAACTTTATAATATCAGATTCCTCTGAATCAAATATGAATCGTCCGTAGCTTACAGCACAGAAAATCTGAACCGTCAGTCAATGCTGCGCGGTAGAAGAACAACTTCCATATGTACGGTACCGACAAGTTCAAATGTTAATAACTTAATAAGCAGCACATGTCTTAATTTGTCCGGCTTGATTTTTAATAATTTATCTTTTTATCTGCATATCCACATGTAATCTATGAGTTTAATAAGCTCATTTAATTGAACTATGTGTGGTGTTAAACTCTGATTAGTTGCAATACCTGTCATTGTCAATGGTGGTCATAAAGCGGGAGAGGAGGTCATTGCTTGAAGAAACACCGAGCTTCCTTCTCTGTCGAATAACCTCCTCAGCTAGAAGGTCGATCAACTGAATCGCCTCCCGCAACTCCCTCTCCTCCCCGATATTCAGCAGCCTCTTCAACCTCCATACAGCTGGTGCAGGTGCTGCGGCTCGCCATGCCGACAGCATCGATGCTTTGTCAAACGCTGCTGCAAAATCACACATAGGCAACGATAACTCGAGACATCCCGGGTCCAGTCCAAATGATATTTTACATATGCAATCAAATGCAAATCGTCTGAAAACATCCTGCAAATCAAGTTGTCGCTGCTCTGTTGCTGCTGTGTGGAGCAGCGGGATTAACCGCTGGAACACCTCCGATGACACGATTTTCTTGGCAAAGGCTCTGACAACAGGGGATGCCAGCTCAGCAGCCGCTAACTTCCGTTGAAACGTCCAATGATCTCCATCCACGTTGAATATCCCCTGGCCTAAAAAATCGCCTAAGATGGCAGAGAAAGGCTTTCCCTTAGGATAGTTGTTAAAATTTGTTTTCAACATGTGCTCCACGTTTGCTGGATCGGCTGTGATCGTGTTACGCAAAATATGGATGTGAATGGTACGGGTAGGCGATGAACGCAGGAGGTGCGTGTACCAGTCACAGAGGTTGCGATGCTCAGAGGTCCAGGAGGCAGTAACATATGCCTTGCATACGGAGCAGCTGCACCAGCAGTGCCACCGCCACTGCTCCGATTTGCGGATGAGCGCTAGCAAACAAGCTAGGAAGGAAAACATGACAGCAAAGGAGAAAAAGAGGAAGCTCAGCTGAGCTTGTAAGGTTTCTTTTTCCATGCTTCCCCTGTCTTCCTCAGTTGCTGTGTGTGGATTATTTGATTTTGCTCGGCAAGCTAGTCAAGATAAGCTTCTCAATTTGTGTCGTGTGTTATAACTTATAACTAGTGCTAATTAGTTGATAAAGGTTAGCGCGTGAGAGGGAAGGATATTGTGTTATGTTCTGAGTTCTCTCTGTGAAGAAGGCCAAAGTAATATATATATTAGTTACATTTATGAAGCGCGAGAGAAATGTTGGTTGGATCAGTGACTCACGGACCTCGCTATCAAACAAATTAACCTCCTCTTTGTATTTTACTGCTTTTAAATTGACCATTCCCTCCATCGTTTTTTGCAATTCTTTTGGTAGCTTCCCTCTTCTTTTAAATTAGCCGCGATACACAGTATGATTCGTTTTATGTTTTTATTTTATTGTTACAATTTTGCATGTGGACAGCCGACATATTTCACAACATTTTCGAGCGAAGCCTGCTTAATTAGCTACTGACTCCTTCAAGATTCGAAATTGGTTAATTTTGCTGGCATGGAAGTTGCGGGATTCAAATAGAGAGGAGGGAAATCAGAGGAAAAAAACAGAAACAAATGAGAGATTTTTTTTAGTTTACATCCCTATTTGCTACGTATTAACACGTAAAAAAGGGATCTTTAAAATATTTTTTTCCAGCGTCCCACGCACACATGTAAAATCATTCCTATCAGATGAATGAGAAATCGTTAAATCAATGAATTTACTTTTTCTTTAGAAAATAGTAAAAAGTTTCTAAAATATATATTTGTGTCTCCAAATATATTCAATATGTAGATCAAGATCATTGATTTAGATCGATCGTTTGAACATTAGAATTTAAAATATGAGGAGGGTTCCAATGCCTACTTTTTTTGTGCCTCATCATGTCCATTAACTTAAAAAATTAATTAATTAATTTTTTAAGACTTTAAATATCAAAACTAATTGATTGAATATTTCATATATGTCATAATACATGTGTACAAAAAATATTGTAACATTTTAGTTTAATTTCATTGATCATCGATCTAGAGCTAACAAAATCAACGGTTCAAATCCAATAATTTTGAACCGTTGATTTTGTTAGCTCTAGATGACCAATGAAATTAAACTAAAATGTTACAATATTTTTTATACACATGTATTATGACATATATGAAATATTCAATCAATTAGTTTTGATATTTAAAGTCTTAAAAAATTAATTAATTATTTTTTTAAGTTAATGGACATGATGAGGCACAAAAAAGTAGGCATTTGATCCCTTCTCTTAAAATATATATGTAAAGTACACCTGGCAAAATTTTACCCGATCGAAAAAGTCCGCTCGACAAACCTGACAACCGAAACCGACTCGCACTTGTTAAAAAAATAAAATTACATGATCCGAATCCGTAGTAAATCGTATCCGAAAAATATCTGAATATGAATAAACCTGCAAATAACAAGTATCCGAATATAAATTTATCCGAACCGAAATGACTCGTAACCTGAACAAAACTCGAATCAAAGATGATTCGAATATGTAAGTGTAGGATTTCATGATGCAAATCGGGTAAAAATAAAAAAAATTATCCGATAACATCTAGGATCGTTTCATTATTGCTAATTTTATTTCATTTATTTGCATCACTAATCACAATCATATATGTTCCTACAAGAGGGATTGTGATACCATACTTATGGTCGTAAACGTAGCTCTATTCCTCTTCGGTTCACCTTGAATCCGAAACAAGAACGACGTCGAGTTCGTGCTAGCGTCCACTTCGTCTGATCCTAGCTTTATTGCCCATTACGTAATCAATTGCTTAATCGATAAATATTTAACAAATCTTGAGATGAAGAGAAAAACTTAGTTAAAGTAGTAACCTCATAATCTCTGGCTAGATATGATATTTATAGGCTCTAAACATCATATCAAGACTCTTCAAATTCCTTTAGAAATTAAGGCATTGATGAAATTTAAACCGGCACATTAATTACTGACCTTTCATCACTAAAACTGCCATAACTCTCCCTAGAGAACTCCAAACGACCTCAAATCTTCACCATTAGATTCTACACTTCAAGGGCTACAATTTGCATAGATTATTTGTCCAGATTGGCTATTATTTGACATTTCAAATTTCTATTTAAAAGAGCCTTAAAATCTGACCCGAATTTGAAGCCATAATTATGAATCTCTTCTCTATCTCTTTTTTTGTTAAATAAATTATATTGGGCTTTAAATAAATTTATATCTCATAATAATATTCTCATATTATTATAATAATGAAACTTATATTATACTCTAATATACATTTTTCAATAAATTTATTTTCCCACTAGAAAGTCACATCACATGACATAATATTTTAATAATTTCAAAATGTACCTATATTTCATGCAACATGAAATCACATACATAAAAATATATTAAAATATTTATTCTTGTTTTCCGTTCAGTTGGTGTGACCTATGTTGAGGATCTATGTTATGTTAGCAATGGGATAAAACATTTTATTCCATAAACTGTAAGCAGTATTCTAACTATACATTACAGTTACTCAAATAACACAGATGTTTAGTAAATCTTTACAAAACACGATCATTCTAGTAATGTTATCATTAACATTACTTGTGTCTATTTCTTGACTTATGATATTATACTTATTATACAAAGTAGAACTGTGTCATCTTTGTATTATAATTGTTTCTTGATCTCCATTAAGTAAATTATAAAATTATAACTACACTTTAGTTATATTGGATCAATTTATAATTCTACTTTACCAAGGGGCCCACAAAATATCATTTCTCATTACTAATGAGTGGCAATGATGCTCTTGACATATACTTTTTTGCCGCACAAGTTATATATAAAGGACTATTACTTTTATCACTACTTGTTGTAAATAGCTTTTAATAATAATCAAGTTATACATCTCTCATGTGAAAAAGATAAATGTCTCAATCTTAGAATCAAAGGCATGATAAAAACATCAATGACACAAACACAATCCATATAATACTTTTTTCTATTAGGTATGTTTAATATATGAAACATTTCATATATTCGTGTTACTAAATGATAATCTTTTATCAACGTTTGCAGAACTACAACATACATTTAATCAACACGACAGTCTTATATGGCATATTAGTGTTCCTGCTAATATTCAAGACTTGTAAACATTTTAGAGTTGTGTATTCATTATAATTAGAGTTCTGCGGTTCAAGACAAAGTGCATCTTCTTGAACACATCTAAATATAAATATAGAACTCATGGAACAAGATGTGAATAACATCCAATTCATAAATATAACATAAAAGTAATCAACAAAAGATAATTTTTAGAACACAAATCTAACAGTAAGAAATCCAAACCGATAATTATTCGAACTTGAAATGACCCAAACCGAGAAAGACCGATATCCGACATAAGATATATACTTACATTGCTTTTAATTTTTCTACATCATTATGAGTGTTGATTTTCAAGAAATATTTTATTTTCACATATTCTAATTATTTTGAAAATATCAAAATTAACAAATTAATATTTCTACAAAATTAAAATATTATTATAGAAATACACAAAAATAATAAAATACAAACACATTAAAATGGTACAATACTTCAAATAAAATAATCAATTTATAAAAAAATAGATTCGACACTCAATTTTTTAATGTTTCATAATTTACTCTTCAACATTCACTATAACATACTTATTACTTATGGTATTATAATTTGTTTAAATTAAACGCATAATTAACGCTATATTTTAGTTTGCTACCAATCTCATAATTGACGGCACAATACATTCAAAATACAACTACAATATGAAATAAATCTCAGTAGTGAATATGAAGGCCCAATTGCTTTCATAAGATTTTTCATAATTAACATAATCAAATAGTCATTAAAATAAATATAACAAATTCGTAAACTAATTATATAACTAATACTCATTCGATAACATAGTAAAAAATTTCAAAAAAATATAAAATTTGGCCTCTAAGTAGATTTTAGTATATAAAATATTTTCAACAGTCTGAATCGTTCATTTGCATTTTATATCTCAATTTGAGTCAGAAACCTGCACCTTAATTATCCGACAGACTTAATCAATTAATCCGATCAAACTACAGTCCGAACCAGAATAATCCGATACATATGTCAACCTGTACCCAGATTGATTCGAAACCCGATAAAAAATTGAACCCACACGATCCGAGTCATGTTGTTATCCAAACCCGTAAATGCACCGAACCTGAAATTAATTGATCCGAAATAATCTGAATTTGACGCTGAACTGAATTGAAAGGTGATTCGAATCTAACATTATCCGACTCAAATGTAAATCAATCCGTCCGATTTGCCAGGTCTAATGTAAAGTACCGTTTGTATCGCGATTTGCAAAGAATTGTAACCCAGCTCCTCAAAATATAAGTGCAATAACTCTAATTCTCTTTCTTAAAAAAACACAAACCGAATATAAGAACAACATGTATGGTAGTGAGTATTGTTCTACGTATGAAAGATCTCAAATTCGAAATTCAGTAAAACTAAATTGTTTGTGAAAACTTTAGATCAATATTTTTGTCTTTTTTATTAGAAAAAGAAAAAAAAAGATAAGCTTCTTATATTAAAAAAGCCAACATGTATGAAAGTGAAAAATACGGAGGAAAGAGCCATGCTAGAGGCAATGTATTATTGTTCTGAGGAACAAGTTCTAGAACTTGTGTTCCTAGATAAAAAATTGATTACTTAAATTAAGTTTGGTGATATTCTTCAATTATTCGGAAGAGATAATATAATTTGATGAAGTGTAGTTGAAATAACCAAATATTTAAGTTACCAATATTATACAAATTGTAACTAAGAGATGGATCAATATTTAATTTGATTTGTTTGTTAAGAATTGCATGAATTTTAATTCAGGTACAAATATTAATTTGATATGTATTCATCTTCCTCCAAAGCCTAATCCAAACTCGAAGACGCATGTCAATGCAATTTCAATTCTGAATAGCCGAGAGCATGATGGTGTGTTGGTGCTCAAAGAAGTTGTCAAATCATGAAAGATTCTAAGTACATTTTATATGACAGGGAAACATAACTTTTTCAAGATTGTGAAATTTAAGTAAATTTCTCCAAAAAATGATAAATTATAATAGACAAAAATTTGAAAAAAAAATATGTACACTGGATACTCTAATAATTTGGGTCGTTCAATTTATCGACATTAGTGAAAAGTGATTCACTTTAACTTTTGATATATTTTTAAGGAATCACTCTTTACAAATTTTGATGAATTAAACGATAAAGTGAATCACTTTTCATTAATATCGATGAATTGAACGATTCAAATGGACTAGAGTATCTAGTGTACCATTTTGGAGTACTCAAGTTTTTGTCATTATAATATACATTGAAAATTAATTATAAAAAATATATAAAAAATTAATTAAGAAATGATTTTCCAGCTCACAAACTCCATGCACTTTGATTGAATTATTAAGAAGATGATATAACTTTGATTTAATTAGCATATGATGAACAAATACTAATAATTCTTCGTTAGACTGTTTTCCATTAAAATATACGCAATATATATGTTTTTTTTAATTTCACTAGAAAACCCTTCTACAAACTTCCAAATACACACAAAAAAAAGGGTTTAATTTTTGTAGCGATGATGCTGGCTTCTCAACAAATGTTGTCATCTAACTTCAAACTTAATTATTCAAAAGAATATATATATTCTTATGGAAAGCATGTTCCTCGCAAATGTCATGTGTACTTTCCAAAGATCCCGACACAACAGTAAAGAGTTAATTTGGCTGTAGCCTGTTCTTATCGGAAAATTTTCATAGAGGGTCAACTACACAAAAATTTCAACATATAGGGTCATGACACCTTAAAAATTACACAGAAAGTCAAGAGCTTAACTATTAGTTGCGCCCCTAAGAAATTCAATTTTTTTTGCTGAGTTCAAGACATTCTGCAGCTGTTTTTTCATATGTGAAGCCTACATTTAGGGACACAAGTAATAGTTGCGTCCCTAAATGTTGCTGACAAGTTTTTTTGTTAAGTTATGATTATTAAAACTATATGCAAAAAAATTGTACAACATTATTTAGGGACGCAACTATTACTTGCGCTCCTAAGAGGTAGGGCCCACATCTGAAAAGTAGCTGCAGAATGTCTTGAATTTAGCAAAAAAGGATACAAAATCTATTCAGTAGCGCCCTTGATCATTTGTGTAATTTTTAGAATGCCGTTGATTCTAACTGTTGAAACTTTTTTATCTTTGTCCCTCTATGAAATTTTTCCTTATTATCAGATTCAACTATCAAGTGTGGTCCAAAGCTCCAAATGGAGACTCAATTGGAAAGCGGTACCTTCTAGGCGCGTGTTACGTGTACCTGTTTAAGAATTAAGAGACCTCGTTGCCGGGTTTGGTGCGTGGTCCCAAATAACTTGTGCGTCTCGTGGGGGTACGTCAAGCCTTTTTTTCCCTGTTTATGTCACATGCTCCTAATTCAGTTTTGTCAAATCCTCTGCAAACCCATGGGCAGGAATTTCCTGCTTACAAAAATGATAGATAATCTGTAAACGACACGTATATTGAACATTCTTAGCACTAATTACATAAAATTACATTGCCACATGCCCACATCACATGTAAGTCGGCCATAAAATTACATTGGCACAAACGGACGGAATGAGGTCTTCTATCGCGCAGCAAAAATAATGTGCGTGATGCGCAGCAAATTTCAGTCTTTGATTTGCATCGAGTTTCATGCAAGTTAAACTTTATAATATCAGACTCTCTAAATAAAATCTGAACCGTTCGTAGCTTAAAGAGCAGAGAATCTAAATCGTTCATTCTTGCTGCGCGACAAAAAATCTACTTCCCAAACGGACAGCCATAAAGTTAACTTCTCGGTTAACTGGTGGATGGTGGCTGATCCAAAACTTCAGAATTTTTACTAAGGTGGGCAAGATTTTGGTCCGAAATATATAATTGTAATTATTTTGATTTGTACGTTTATTTTCAATAACTTTTTACTGAAACTCTTAATTTTAGAGGTATGTTTTTGAAAAAAAAAGTTATCATGATAGACCATATTTATAAAACAATTCTCAAATTATAAACCTATTTCAAAAAATATATATTATATATACCATTTAAATTTTGAAAAATAATAAAATTTCTCCGTTCTCAAGAATTAATTCCATATTTAGTTGGAATTCACATCCACCGAACGGGCCAGCAACAACGGACCCCTGCATTCTCATCAATGTTGCAACGACGAAACTGCACGCACAGTGATTTTGCTACAATATCGACGAATTTACGGCGTAACAGTACTGTCTGCTGATCCTTTCGGAACCTTTCTTTATTCCACGGGATACGGGTTCATTTAGTTGGAGCTTGAGAGAGAAATACCATCTATTCTCACATAAAGCCTGTTTCGCAACCATTTTTTGGGAAATTTAATTTATTGAATTTGAATTTCTCTCTTTTCAATTTCTTGATTCCCATTACGGTTGAAAAGAAAATAATCTAGTCCAAGTAAACTTTCAATTTTCTTGGAAACTAAAATTTTGATCTATTTTGTTGGGCAGCTGAACTCATACTGAATTGATGAAAATCAAAGCCGAACACTTCATGGGAAAAGTAATCAATTGGGTGCAAATACCCAACAATACCCACTCAAACTCAGAAGTCCAAACAACCCCTTAAAGAGTCATACAGATAAACATAAGAGGAATAAGTAGGTATAAAAGAAAGTTATGTATTCATAATTCAAAGAACCTTGTAAAATGATATATATTATTTCTTCAAGTTATGACTCGATGAAACCTGTAATTAAAATTATAATATTATGGCTGGTATTTTTTAATAATTATTATAATAGAATAATAATTATAATTGTAATTAAAATAGTAACAATTATTATGACAACAATTCTTTTTATTATACTTATTATAATAGTCATTTTATTATTTTCATTATTATTATTATTATTATTATTTGTATCAATAGATTTACTATTGTTGTTAAATATATAATTAAAATATAAATATTTGTTATTATATTTAATTATTATGTTGGGTTTCATTTCCATGGAATAGCTTGAATTTTATGTTGATTGATGTTTAAGAGGTTGATGAATCAGATATAGAATTGTTGGCAAATGAATGTTGCTGTAGAAAAAAAAATTAATATTCAGAATATGACAACAGTTATTCAATAAATAACCGTTGCAATAGAAAATTTAAGGCAATGAATATTTAATAAATAATCTTGTTTAGAAAATTTAACAAAATTTAAGGCTTTGAAAAAAAATATATTGGACTAGCCACATATTTGCTATCAATATATATACCATTAAATTGAATATACGCTCACCGAGAATTTTTATTAAGCAACTAAATATATAAGCGTATAACATGATTTTCATTACAAAATTGTCTCATTAAATTGATTATGAAAAAAACAAAATAGAAATAAATAGCTAGTAGATTTTGTTGCGTCTTTTTTTCTCAAGATATATCTTCTTTAATGATAGCAGACCTCCTTAAAGTTATTTAAGAAAAGTTTCTGAAATAACTTTAAGGAGAATTGCTCGCAATAAAAGCTGGTGTTAGCAGATTTTTCAAGATTTAAAATAAGAATGTAGTCCAATTACATGCATTGCTATCTTAAAAAGAAAAGATTTACAACGATACAAATGCAGAATCTCATGTTAGATTTTTACGAGAAAATGAAACTAGTGGTGGGGCATGATGCATTGAATGTCTTGGATAGAATAATCTTGAATGCATAAGGTATATTGTCATCCAAGATAATCTTTACCGGGTGTATCAGACACTAGAGATGATTAACATCACGCACTAAGTTGCTCAATGTCTCTGATGCAAATATATCATGTGCATCAAGATCATCCACCTAAGACATCCAATGCATCAAGTCTCCCAAGTAAAGTAAATCAATTTCCATCTCAAAATCTAACATAAGATCAGACTTTATTTGACTCGTTGTCTGTTGTTAGCTAAGACATCAATGTATGCATTGAGCTACTCATTCTTTGAAACACTAAGTAATATGCTATTCAATAGCTCTGATAATGCTATATACAAAAACACATAAATACTAACACAAGATTTTACGACGATACAAAAAATCAAGATTTTATAAAAGAGTTTGTAACAAGAAATTGACACTAGTAAAGAAAGAGTCTATTATAGCCTCTATTATAGCGGACATTGATGTTATCCGCTATAATAGATCTATTATAACGAATCACAGTGAAAATTCGCTATAATAGGAGGTCTATGATAACAGACGATATCAATAGTCCACTATTATAGTCCGATCTATTATAGCGAACAACATGAACCTGTAGCAGCTCCTCTATTATAACCGCCCTTGATCTGTTATAATAATCCTTATAAATTCGCTATAATAGTTCATTTTTATAATAGTGTGAACTCTTTTTTGTAATATACGACATATTCAACCACGGACTCAGTTATGTAATAACTATTTATATATCATTTTATTATACTATTACAGCTAATTCGAAAAATTTATTTTGACGTCATCCAAACGCGTCGAAATATTTTTCAATGTGGATCAACTTTTCCTACTTGAAAGGAACATTACATGGCCCACACGCTGTATATGTGTTGGCGCGACTAATTCTAGTCACTCTTTTCATTTTTTTATTGTTTGTTTGGTCGTTAATTAGTTGGAATATTTGTTTTTGTCTAACCCTGAAAAATATAAGAATCTTAAATTTACGCATTTCTTTTGTGATGACTAAGTCAGTGTTCTCGGGAGGAACAA
Source organism: Eleocharis quinqueflora (assembly GCA_964058865.1). Classification (NCBI taxonomy): domain Eukaryota; kingdom Viridiplantae; phylum Streptophyta; class Magnoliopsida; order Poales; family Cyperaceae; genus Eleocharis; species Eleocharis quinqueflora. The sequence goes on from CAXKVX010003149.1 coordinate 53,414, forward strand.
ATTTAGTAGTAATTTCTTTTGGATTATTTTTTTTATTTGTGCGTGTTATTCTTGCAGTCGCTAATTTTCTCGGCATCATTTCAATTTTATCGGATCTCTCCAAAGAGACAATTCAGTAGTAGATCTATTTCTGTAATTTTGACCATACGTATATTCTCATAATTTTGTTTCCAGAAATGCATAAATTTCTATTGGCATAATTTAAAAAGCATTTTCTGGATGGAGCATTTTGAACGATTACTTTTCATCTTGAATATCCCTTTATTATTTTTTTTTTCAAGAAGCATATAGCGGTAGGTAAATTTTGAATAATTTTCTGACAAGAGGAGCAACTCGCGAAAAACTCGGGCGTGCTCGTAACTCGTTAGTTAGCTCGAATTTACAATTCAGTTTGCTAAAATCTTATAAAAATCTATAGTTTATGCATTGCAACATTGACTAGAGCTTATTATGCAAGAATAAAATCGACTACAATTTATATCAATATAAAATAGAAGAAAATTATGAAAAGTTAAAATGAAAGTATCAACATATTACATGTTATGTTAGGAGAAAAAAGTATGTGCAGTACAATAATCTGAGCGAGTTAATGAGCAAGTTTGTAGTAGCTCGAACTCAGCTCGTAAATTATATAAGCTACACAGCTCGAGTTGGATCAGCTCTAGTTAAATATGAGCGAGTTGATGTGATTGCACATGGAATTAAGATAATTAAGTACATAATTAAATATCCTTAAGTATATTATTCTGATCTGATTTGTCTATTTTGAAATAGATGGACATATTTTCTTTATAAATGCAGTTATTTTAAAAGATTTTATATTTAAATATGATGTAGACCTGATATATTAAATTTAGAAAACGTAAATATATATTCAATTGAAAAAAAACATAAGCCTTATTTTAGGAGGAAAACAATTAGTTTGTATGTATTGTTTTTTTATTACAAAATAGCTGGTCAATTGTCTTTATTGTTATTTTGGTTAAAATTATAATATTGGTTTTTTATTTAATGTGAATCATCCGATGTAAAAAAACCATGTCAGAAATATGTTGAAATTAATTTTCAGTACATTATTTTTATAACATAACCAAAATTTCCAAAAAATCTTAAGAATTTGACTCTTTTTTAATATAAAAATTTCATTACTGTCGATATTTATTACGTTTCAATTCTCTTTTGCAAATTTAAACTCGTGTCTTATTGTAGAGTGACGAAATTCAAAGCCATTACTTGACATCATCTGTGTTGTGAGTTGTGACTATATTTCTTGAATTTCTAGAATCTGACTCACCTAACAAAGTTTAAAAAAAAAAAAGGAAAAATCGGATCAATTGAAAAAAAAAAAAAAATGCAAGGATAAGGATCATGAAAGTCCAACAGTCTAACTATACAATAACCCGACCCGAATCCGTTGTAGTGCAGTATCGCGCTACAACAAATGAACGGTTCGGATCGATCGCCAGCGATAAAAATCAGGAGCTATTTATACTTTGGCATGAATCTTGATACAATCAGTGAAAATCAGACGATTCAGATACTGCGCTATATCGTCCCGCGCAACATCAGATCCGATTCCACAACAAACAACCCAGATCCTGGACCCACCATGAAACAATTCGCACGTGCTAGAATAGACCACACCGTTGAAAGTGGAGGGAGCTACGACCTACGGATGCGCCGCTGAGCTTTATGATCTACCATTTTTCTTTGAACACATGCTTGGAAAGTTGGGGATTGGATTGAATGAAATGAAATTAAATGATATATCTGTATTCAAATGCCCCATGTTTCCATATCCTGCGGCGCCGTTTGGTTAGACAATAACAAAAAACATCTTACAAGTTCTAGGCGGATTCAGGATTCTCGCTAGAGGTTCAAGATTTACGGTTTTTTTCCAGGGGTTCGAAATGATGGTTATTTTTAGAAAAATTTATTTTACATGGTCATTTATGCAAAAAAATTTCAAATATATGGTAATTTTTGAATTTTTAAAAAAAATATATGGTCATTTTTGAAATTTTATTTTTCCAGGGGAGTTCAGCTGCACCCCCTGGAGCAAGGTGGCTCCGCCACTGTACAAGTTACATCGAAATGGATCGTGGTGTTGCGCAATGCCGTCGATTTTCATAATTGACGGTCGATTATAACTGAACAATCGACTTGAACCGTTGATTTTGATGTAACATGAATATGTGAGATTAATTGTTATGGATGAAAGTTAGTGATTGTTAATTTCTGAGTTATTGATGTAATATAGAATATATATTTTATGATATAGTCAGGAATTAAAATTTAGACGTGTTAAATATAGCATGAAAACATGTGTGCCATAGTATCTATACGTTTTTTTTTTCTTATATTATTATGTTCAAATTGCACTTAATAAGTCGCGTGTAGGTATTTTGGCAGATAGGAATATCATATTTGGAAATGATTATAATTTTAATTTTAATATAGTTTTAAGTCTCATTGTTACAAAACTGGTCAGATAAATAAATAAAAAGCCTATCAGGTGATACATACTATTTAAAAGGAAGTATATGTTACAAAAACTAACTTATATATATAAAATTAGAGCTTTATAGAATTAAAGATTTTCGATGCAGAAGCGTATACAACTCTATAAGATCTTAAGCTTCTTAACAATCACACAATTATAATTTAAATGCTATACAAAAGATGTAACAAGAATGCTCAGTAAGAAAGAGAGAGAGAGAAAGAAAGAGAGCAAGAGTAAAAGTCAAATGACATACGATGTAATGTGATTCAACAATTTTTGCCTATTTCATGTAACCTCCAATTTCACATCAAAATCGAAATCAAACATTATATCAAAAGTGTTTTACAGAAAGTTACCCCATTGAACAAAATATCAAATCTTTGGATCTAACAAAAACAATTACAATAGACAATTCTAATTGCAAGATATTACATAACTAGATGATTACACAATAACTATTTTAACATAGTTTAAGCTCTCACAATGGCTGATGTTGGATGCTTGAACAACAAGATCTCTGTACTCTTAAAGTGTTCTTAATTTGCTTGTAAACTTGGGAGATGCTTTCTTGCATCTCTTGAAAGCAGTTGATAAGTATATATAGGCATTAGGCTTCCACGACTTCATTTTCCGTTAATTTAATGCCCAATGCATTGCAACGCCTTCAAATCTTGTTATAACGTCTCTAGCAATTTTCAGAAATGCCCTCCAACGCCTTTATAGCTGACTTCAGGGCCCGTCTCTTCGTTATAACGTCTCTTTAGGATGCAACAAGGCTATCTAGCTTACTGAATGGTGAAAACAAAGAAATGCTCTAAAACTGATAAACAAAGTGTGTCATATTTGTTTGATTGATTTATTTTGTCAAATAAAAAAACGACGGTATTTCGCGATGCGATTTCTAATAAGTACATATTTCATGATATCATTTTGCATTTTGCATAATTTCATGATATAGAGAGAAAAATTAAGTCAGAATTAATTTTTGTCCTAATTGTTCCCACCAAAATACAATACAACCCTAAGTGGCATACACACAATACAAAAAAAAAATTGAGAATACATCATAAGCAAGTACAATTAATAATAGAGATTAGAGGTGTGCTAAAATCCGCGCGGGTCTACCCGCTCGCGGATCTGCTCCAACTCGATCCGTGCCCGATCCGCCCCATGGCCCAAATCCGACCCGATCCGTGGATGGTGGATCCACGAATCTATGGCGGGTCGGGTAAGCCAAAATTGGTGAGACCCGTCCGAACCCATGCCCGACTCGACTCGTGGACCTGCCATACCCGACCCGTGGAATCGTGCCCAGACCCGACTCGTTGGACCCGTGACAGATCCTTGTCACCTTTTGTCACATCAAATTCAAAAAAAATATTAAAATAATGTGCATAATTTTTTTAAAAAAATTAAAATTTAAAGATTTTTTTTAAAAAATTCGAAAAATTCAAAAAAAAAAAATTAAAATAATGAGATCTGCCTCGACCCGTGTCCGACCCGCCTGGACCCGCTTGGACCCGATCCGTCCGGGTTTATCACGGATCGAATTGAGGGTTTTGAATTTGAACCCGTGGAGACCGCGCCGTTGAACCCGTAGATCCGCCCGAATTGAATTCGCGAATACTCGATCTGCTTCGTTTGAAATTCACTAAGACCTCATTCGGACTCTCCTCACTCGCACAGTGGAATGAGGAGATACTGAACAGGCCCTAATAGAGATGGAACCAACACGATGGATAAGGACCAGTGGCAACAGTTTTTGGAAGATGTTTGTTTGCAACTTGATGGTGACCAAAAAGGAAGCAACCAACTGCCTACGGGCTTAAATTTCACAAAAAAAAAAAAGAAAAGAAAGGAATCAACCAAATATATGATAACAATTTGATGACATGAGCAAGCGACATCTAAACAATTGTTCTATCACATTTAGCTTTCATGATAACAACGAAATCCAATTAGACACAGCCACACATGGAATAACATCACGATTTTGCCTGTACTCCTCATTGCCACTTGTTTATATTAGAAGATATTTTCAAATGGGGACTGCTGTTCACTTGTTGTCACTGTTGATCACGTGAAAGGAGTAGTATGCCATATATTCCAGAAGAGGCACGAGATAATTCTAGAGAGGAGCAGAAAGGGATATAAATGGAGCATCTAAAGCCGACTTGCACACTAGCATTTGGGTCTCATACAGGTCTATCAATGATCGGTCGTTTAATCGTATTTCGTTTCGTGACAAATGAAACGATTACGATCAAATAAATTTCTTTCTTTTATAATAACGAAACGGTTAACAAAATTATATTGTTTCGTAGTTTCGTTTATGACTGTGTATTGTTACAATTGTTTTGATTTCGAAGAAAAACACTATGCTGAGAGAAGGTATGAGATGAAGTATTGCTCGAATGAGGAGATGAATGATTTGATTCTGGTATATGATTAGAATTATTCACCATCAGTTCTTGGTTTGTATAGTGTGATAAGAGAGAATATATAGTGTGATAAGAGAGAATATAGATGAATAGCGAAAATAATAAGTTTGATCGTTTTCTTTAACGAAACAATTAACGATACAAAATTTCTTAATCATTCATTAAACAAAACGATTAACGAAACTATCATCTTTCGTGATCGTTATGCACGTTAGACAGACATATCTGTTTGTGGGTAAAATTGGTCGACTGACTTGGAGTTTTCTGTTGGAATATTTTTCTAATAATTTGAGGTCTTTAATTAAAACAGAGCTTTATAGATTGAAATTCTAATATTAAATTAAGTAAAAAATTGTAATATAATTGAATAAAATTGATTCAATAAACATGTCTTTTATTTAGTATGCAAGTGAGTCTATGACATTTGACAAGCACTACTCACACTGTACTTTGCTTTCGTATCTTCAATTTCAAATTCGAAACGAACGATTCAAATTATTGAATGCGATCTGTATATTAAAATCTTATTGAAAACCAAATTTTATAATTTTATAATTTTTTTACTATTTTTTAGAGCTATGAAAAAACATTCATATTCAATGGTCATTAGATTAATCAATTTTTCGTTCATTTAAAAAGTAAAAAAAGCAAAAAGTATAAAATTTGATCTTCAAAGAAATTTCAATATAAAAATCACATTCAACAATTGAACTGTTTGTTGTAATTTTACAATTGGACTGTTTGTTGTAATTTTAAAATTAAAGATACATAAATGAAGTACCGCGTAAATGATGATTTATAAAGTACTGAAGTATCATAGCCTCGTTTTTCCTATGCGAGTGATCGAGTTCCACTTGCTATAAAAAATAGAATTACATTGTATGGTGCACAACTAATCGCATATTTATTTTTAAGGTTTCTGAACAAATGTTGGAGTTTTTTTTGCAGTAACATAGTTGTAAATTAAGTAGTAATTAATTTGAAAGACCTAATATCAGATTTTCAACATTTAATGCTAAAATATATAAGAATACTTTTTGTGGTATATAGAAATAAAAAACCTTATATTTTAAATTATTTCCTTTAGTTTATTTTACATATTTTAAAAAATGTACATTATGATTAAATTATGTCATGACCAATATATGTTGTTAAAAAATTATTATCTTGAAGATTTGTTATAAAATATTTTTTATATCAATACTAATATAATATTACAATGACTAATTAATTAATATTCAGTATATTCGCGCCACAATTCCTATGCATTCAATTTCAAACGATCCATTCTCAATAATTTTTATCCGTTTTCGTGCCAATAGCTAGAAACCCCCACAAGTGATTTCGTATCAGTAGAAACTCATAAAAAATAGCTTCATCTTTCTCTTACAAAAAATGCAAAGTTTAAATCTCCTATGAGACTCCATATTCCCATAAGATTGAATTCTCGTTAAATTCCATGATTGTCGAATATTCCCTGAGAATGAGGAAATGAACGAGCCGTATGAACTTGTGTATTTGTTAACTAAGATATTTAAAAAAATGGTATTAGGTTGAAAAATAAAATAATCAATCTTATGCCTCGATACCTACAACTTTGAATCTCAAGATGAAAACAATAATTCCCACGGGCACACAGCATCATTTCTTGCGTGCATTTGCATGTCAATGGAAATTGCAGATTTGTAGCTAGCAAACACTGCTGGAGCCTGGAGAGGATGTGGTTTTACCAATATGCCCTGCCATGAAAATTTAGTTATCTTAGTTAACAAATAAAGTGCTTGATATATATATGAATGGTCTAGAATGAGGCTTTAAAAGGGACATAATCACAGGTTCCATGTGAAACAGTTTCCTTTTTGTATTTAGACATGCGAACAAAAACAGATCACCATGGGTATTACTATAGGAAAGGGTAATCCTCTCTCTCTCTCTCTCCCTCACTCCACCCCCACCTCGCTGCCAAACAATCCTAGACAAACAGATAATAATTTCATATATACATATTGAATACCATAACAAACAACATAGAATTAGAAATGAATAGCAGTGTATTTGAGTAATCTGATGACTATTCTTCACCTATTAACCAGTAGACTACATGAAACAAAGCTAGTTCTGTATAATAAATGTTAGCTTCCAAATTAAATATTTATGGAGAGAAATTTACCAGGTAAAGGGATTATCACAGTTTGGTTGAAAACTTCATTGTCTCAATTGGAGCAAATTGTTTACGTGTAATTTCCACCTAAGCAGTGCACCAGCTAAATGTCTGTCAAATCAAATATAAAAAATAGATAAATTTAAATATATAATCACCTGAGAGAGATTATCACAATGTCTACAGCAAGAGCCACTAGAATAAATGAGTGGAGAGAAATATCATGTCAGCAAAGATGCTAAAAATGCTAAAATGCCTAGAAGTCCAAGGGCCAAAAGTAGAAATTGCATAATATTCAGTGACCAAAAAAGGAATCACCTGAAGCTTTTTAGGACCACCAATAAAATTTAAGAGTAGAATGTCGACATGTACCTTTTTTTGATGAAAATTACTCATTTGAAATCTGCACTTTGCAAATAAGAAGTGACAAGGAACAAAATGCAATTTAAAATTTTGAAAACCAAAAAGGAAAGTAACTGGTACTAACTCTCGTAGTTTTTAAATAGGCCACCAACTATCTTAAACTTGATATATAACGTGATGCTCAAATCATAATAATTCATTATGTGAGAATTTCAATCAATCCTTGGCAACACACAAATTTAAAATGACACTATACATGTATATCTGATTTATATGAGCTGCTGTTTACAATGATGTGAGCCCACACAAGCAACCTTATCTCTATTATTATGATACAACTCGACCCGAGTGTTATGTTACTGTTTTCTATGTTGATGGATAATACTTTTGGACCAATATATTTACCAAGTGTCATGTTAACCAAGTCAATTGCCAGCATTTTCTGGTGGCACAACTGTTTTCAGTATTATAAATTTGTGTCATTACAAACTGGTGGAATAGTTAAACCAATTTACAGTGTTAGTAAATGACAATACTAAAGTATATTACCTTTGTAATAAAAAGAAGATTTAATACTAATGATTCCTGTAGGCTATAATGCTGCTAAGGGAACCAAGCAAGTGGAAGATCTTTATTTGTGGAAAATAAGATGCCAACAAATCTTCAACTGTGATGACAAAATTTCATGCATGAACCTGCCTAATAATCAGCCTTATAGATAATATGAACATACAAATTGGCCAACAAAGTAAAGGCAAGTGGTTAATGGGGTCTACTTTAACATACAAGTTGGCCAACTAAATAAAGCTGAGTGGTAGGCTCTACTTGGAATGGACAACCCAAGGGGAGAATTTTTGTTCAACTGTTTCTCTCTCGTGTATGCCTTGTTTATCATTGCAGAAATAATCTGACACTAAAAGCAGTGGTATTCCATTATCAGATATCTGCCCTGGAACATATAGCTCAACACAGGCCAGTGTTCAAAGTATTTGTTATAGACTTATAGTATTTAAAAGCTTTAGAAGAGAGAAAGAAAGTAAAATTCAACTTATTTCATTTCTTGATTAATTGAATACAGAATGTCTCAGCTCAAGTATTTAAAGAAAACAAAATAACTAATCCTAACTGCCTAGCCAATAGTATTGTGACAGCTCAGCTAATTCTCTAACGGACTCTTTTAAGCCTCTTCATCTTCTCCATTTGATGTGATGCTGGAGTTGTCCATTTCAACCATTTTCACTGTGTTATCAGCCTCCCTCAAGTGACATGATTGTGCAAACACATGTAGCTTGTTTCGTAGAAGTTGAAACCTTGCTCTAGCCAAACTTTTTGTGAACAAATCTCCTAATTGATCTGCAGAACAAATGAATTTGATTGCTAGCTGTTTGTTGGAGACCTTTTCTCTGACAAAATGGTAATCTAGCTCGATATGCTTTGTTCTAGTATGAAAAACAGGATTTGAAGCCAAGAAGGTTGCTCCAATGTTATCACACCAAAGTGTGGGTGTTTGTTTGACTGGGACCTTAATTTAATTCTTGTAGAAGAGATGAAATCCACAGTAATTCTGAAGCTGTAACAGCTATGCTCCGATATTCAGCCTCTATTGAAGACCTCGGAACTGTTGGTTGCTTCTTTGATGACCAAGACACCAAATTTGATCCCAAGATAGCAAATCCTGTAGTCGAACGCCTATCAACTAGGCAATCTGCATAACAGTATGCATTCAGAGAAAGATTTGGTGCTGAACTAAAGGAGAGGCCATAGGTCAAGGTTCCTTGAATGTATCTGAGAATCCTTTTAACCATTTGCCAGTGTGATTCAGTGGGTTCAGCTAAGAACTGTGATGCTTTGTTAACGGCAAAGGTCAAATCAGGTCTCGTAATTGTGGCATATTGCAGAGCCCCAACAATAGCCCTATAGAGATAAGGGTCTGGCAGCTTTGTACCAGTGAACTTTGACATTTGAAGCCCAGCCACCATTGGTGTATGAATTGGTTTAGCATATGTCATTTTTGTCCTTTCTAGAATTGTATGAAGATACCTCTTTGAGATAGGTGTATAGAGTTTGAATGATGAGTAACTTCTATTCCTATGAAGTAATTGAGAGATCCAAGGTTTTTGATTGAGAAATTCTGTTGTAGAGAGGTCAAAAGTGTTTGCATTTCATTCTGATTATTGCCTGTTACCAGTATATCATCTACATACACCAGTAGATAGATTACAAGGTTTGAATTTGATTTTTTAAAGAGGGAATGATCAGCTTGAGATGAAGTGAAGCCTTGAGACAACAAGAAATTTTTGAGTTTAGAGAACCAAGCCCTTGGTGCTTGTAGGATGTTGTGTATCAACAAAACCAGGAGGTTGTTGCATACAGACAGTCTCTTGAAGATCCCCATGAAGGAAGACATTATTGACATCCAATTGGTGAAAATGCCAGTGTTGAGATAGGGCAATTGAGAGAACAATTCGAATAGTGGCTGGCTTGACCACTGGACTGAAAGTTTCAGTGTAGTCTACTCCCTCTTGCTGGCTAAAACCCTTGGCTACCAGCCTTGCTTTGTGTCTCTCAATGGTACCATCTGCCTTGAGTTTTAATTTGAATATCCATTTTGCCGCTATAATGTGAGCATCAGATGAAGGCACTAAATCCCATGTGTCATTTTGTGCCAATGCTGTGAGCTCATTTGCCATTGCCTGACGCCAAGAAGGGTCTTTGGAGGCTTGAGTGAAGCAGGTTGGTTCCATTTGTTTCTCAGACATGGAGGTAATAACTGAGTACAATTGGTGATTAGGGAATTGCTTGGGATTGAGTGATTTTGTTTGTGATCTGGTAAGCATATGATGGGAGGTGGATGGTTGTGTTCTTTGAGAAGTAGATGGTTCATCTAAAGGATCAATTGCTGGTTCATCAAGAGTATGTGAGGTTGTGTCAGAAGGATGAATGACAGTATTAGCATCTTGTGGTAGAACAGTTAAGGAGATGAGAGTAGGTGAGGAGTTTTGAGCAATGCTAAGCGAGGTTTCAGTGAAGGGAAAGTCATTTTCATCAAAGGTCACATGTCTTGATACATATAATCTGTTTGAGGGTAAATGTAGACAATAATACCCTTTGTGCAGTGTTGAGTACCCTAAGAACACACATTTTTCAGATCTTGGCTCTAGTTTGTGATGATTGTAAGGTCTCAACCATGGATAACAGGAGCACCTAAGGACATGTAGCATGTTATAATCAGGTTTTTGGTTGAAAAGCTTTTCAAATGGTGAAGTGGAACCTGTTGGGGTGGAGGGTAGTCTATTTGTCACAAACACCATGCTTTCAAATATATAGTCCCAAAATTGAAGAGGAATAGAGCCATGTAGCATGTTAGCAAGCCCTAATTCAACAACATGTCTATGCTTTCTCTCTGCCAAGCCATTTTGCTCAGGGGTATAGGGACATGACACTTGAAAATTGATTTCAGGAAATTGTCTCATTAAAAAGGTTTAAATTCAGTGCCACCGTCACACTGCAGTGTTTTTATTTTGGTATTTAACAAATTCTCAACTTTAGCTTTAAATTGAGCAAAAATGTTTGATACATCTCCTTTAGAAGCACAATAATACACTCAGCTGAATCTAGAGTATTCATCAGTAAAGTGGATGTAATAATGATTTCCTTTATTTGACAGAACTGGAGCTGACCCCCAGAGATCTGAATGAACTACTTCTAGAGGTTTTGAGGCAGTTGTTGAAGAAGGAAGAAAAGAAAGCTTGTGAGCCTTTGCTTTGTGACAGCAAGAACAAAAGTTTGAAGAAGAAGGCCTTATTGGAATGAGCTTGGCCTTGTGAAGTTTTTCTTGTACACTAGAGGAACAATGAGCTAGTCTGCAATGCCATAGGTCCACAAGAGACTTTGAAGCTGAAAAAACTCTATGATGTGATTTGAACTCAAGCTTGTATAGTCCCTTATTCAAGGTGCCATGCATGAGGGAGAGTATGGGTGAGATGTAGATAGAGCATTGAGGTCATTTGTGACATGAGCTGTGGCTTCTGAGTCAAGATATCAGGCAGGCTGTTGATTCAATTGTGTAGAGGTTGGTTCAGCAACCAAGGCATGGTGAGTGGTTGGAGGATGAGGATTTGAAGAGAGATCTTGAGAGGGAGAGGAAGAGGATGAATCATTGTATCTGAGATCAAACCTGTGAAAACAAGATAGAGCTATGTGTCCCCATTTGTTACAGATCTGACATGGAGCTTGATCTTGACTGAAATTGTTCTGACGACATCGACCTCTTCCTCTTTGATTGTTATAGCCTCTTCCTCTATTCGATCTGCCTCTGTAGCTGTTTGATCTTTGATTGTTTGCATAGAAGACTGAGTTATTAGAATTACCAGACCCAGTGTTGTTAGACTGAGTTGTGAGATGCACTGTTGAATTTGTCACAGATCAAAGATTAGTGAGAAGTCTTGCTTCATGTGAGAGAAGAAGACTGCTGAATTTCATCATGGAAGGAGGTGTAGTTCTTAAGGAAAGAGCCGTAACAAAGGACTCATATTCTGAGCCAAGACCTTATGCTGTGTACAGAACTAGCTCATAGTCTGACACATCTGTTCCAATACTGTGCAGGCGATCAGCAAGAGTTTGCATTTGTATGAATTGAGCACAGCTAGAACCTCCTTTCTTGCTAGTTTGTAATTTGCAATTTGAGATTAAGAATCTTCGCCATAGATTGAGGCGAATGAAGCTGAGTAATTGCATCCCAGACAACTGCTGAGGTTTCACATCTTACGATTTGGGAGATAATTGAGGGTGAAATCGAGCTGTAAAGCCAGGCTAAAATCAATTGATCCTGTTGGTGCCATGTCTCGAATTCAGGATTCAAGATTTGAGATCCATCGGTAGCTGCTAGAAATTGAGGTGGGGAGGTCTTTGAACCATCGATGAAATTCACGAGACCATGGCCTCTTAGAACTGGGAGGATCTGAGATTTTCATAGTAGAAAATTCTCATTATCCAGTGTCGTATGGATGTGGTGAGTGAATTGAATGGGGTTTGATGATCTGGTTGATAACGGAAGAGACGATGTCTCAGGATTCGCCATTGACGAGCGTTTGCTCTTTGCAAAGCTCTGATATCATAAAAGCTTTAGAAGAGAGAAAGAAAGTAAAGAATTCAACTTATTTTATTTCTTGATTAATTGAATACATAATGTCTCAGCTCAAGTATTTAAAGAAAACGAAATAACTAATCCTAACTGCCTAGCCAATAGTATTGTGACAGCTCAGCTAATTCTCTAACGGACTCTTTTAAGCGTCTTCATCTTCTCCATTTGATGTGATGCTGGAGTTGTTCATTTCAACTATTTTCACTGTGTTATCAGTATTGTCTTCCCTTTGGAACCAATTATTAAATTAAGCTGATAGTTCCTTCGTGGATCATATTTTTATATATGGAGACCAAACGGGCAATCTGAGTCATTCAATGCAAATCTAAAATGTAGAAGTTGTGAAGAAACCAAGTTTAATGCAAATTTTGTAGAAAAGAACTTTTTCAAGGTTTTAATAGATGAGGAATTCACAGTGCCACTGAAAAGTGTAGAATGTGTGGACTTATAAAGATATAATAAGCTAACCGAAATTTATCTCTGAGCATTTATAACATTGTAATCATATAAAATTATTGGATTGCTAACTTGAAAAGTTCTCTATGATATATTAGAGTTATTATAACCATATTATAGCATTACATTTTTTGCTCTGAACTAACATGACAGAAATGCTTACCATATTAAGAATTAAAAATTTTACATTTAGTATTATTTTGATCTTTAGACCAAAAAGCACACCTTAGAACTATAGCAAGAGCTGGGTTCATAGTATATACTATAGAGGGCTATGTGCTGCCCATAGCATGTCAATACATCTCTATGGAAAACAGCCTTTATTTCTATAGAATTTTCCTACAATAATTTACAAGGTTTCATTGGAACTAACCAATGCAGGGCACCAGAACGATCTGGATAAGTACTGGCAAAAACATGCTGAAACTTCAACATTGTGAGCTAGTCAGTATAAAGAACCTATCATACACAGTAATAAGTCAGCATCAACAAGAGCATATACAGAAAAAAAAAGCAAAAAATTATGATCGAGAGATTGGTAAGATACAATTAATGAAAGCAGAGGGACAACAGATAATTATGGTTGATTAATTTAATTAAGGTGTACCAGAATTGTAGACTACTTGTGCAATGTCAAAGATGCCCCTAATGAATTAAGAGTCTGGTCTTATCCTCAACTGGAATTATTGACATTAAAACATTTTTTTTTTCATTTATATACTTCCGTCCAAGTTACAAGGCAACATCTCCATACCGCATTCACTATCATTCTCTGTCACTCAACTGACAAATCACAATTATGCAGTTCTAAATCTGTAATATCAATGGGATTCTACACATAATTTCAAATTTTTTAAGTTCCACTAGGTGATGGGAAAGACAATGTCAGTCCGAGGGCTAAAAGTTGAAATTGAACTCTACAAGCTTCATTCTATCAAACACCATGGAACAAGACAAATTTGACATCTTTATTATAATTTTGATAACGATCTATCCAGCGCTGTTAATTACGCCAAAAGAGAGAATAAAAACTTGTTATATTTAGTGGACGTTCAGAAAAATAAAAAGACCATGGTACTACTGTAGGAAATAAATGAATTACGCGTGACCAGTGATGCTGCTACATGGAGAGGAGTGGGATAAATTGAACCCACGCAGATTACTATCACTTTTCATATATAGATAGTTCAAATTTTCACAGATGCTCTTACAAATAATTAATTTGACCCCCACTGTTAAAATACTCTTCCCCACTGTTAGTGTGGTGATGGGTATGAAGAAGAAATAGATTGTTCAATTTATCGCTAGTACCCTTGCATTCAGTTATATAATTCAATGGATAATAATATAATTGCAATATGTGTATATATATATGTATTGGAGCCTCTTTTCGTCGTATAGATTCAAACAAACAACCATCAACAAGTGCTTATATAATTTATAGGAATAGTTTATAATTTCTTAATTTCAAAGTTAGTAATCAAACCCGACCTATAATCTATCTGTTGACTAAATGGGTCAGGTATGAGCTTATATTTGAGGGTTGGGTCGGATAGCAAAACTATGACCCAAATAATTACAAGTCCCAGAAACAACTGTTTAAAAAGTATAAAATTACCAATGCTATTAGTGACGTACCTTTTTTCTACTTGAGAAATTGTTAAGTTACAGTACTGAGTACTGACAAAAAGAGATTAAATTATGGACCCTATGATAAGAAACAG
>CAXKVX010003150.1:0-74624 GCA_964058865.1 Eleocharis quinqueflora
GATTTGATTTTATTTTGTATGTGTTATTATATTGTAGTTATATTTAATTTTCTAATATTTAAATGAAAATTAGTTCCATGTCACTATAAAACTTGAAAATTGTCAAATTGCCGCTCAAAATTTTTTTTTATCAAAATGTCACTATCGGCACCCGATCTCTATACAAAAAAAGTGACTGATAGTGGCATTTTGACAAAAACAAATTTCTGAGCGGCATTTTGACAATTTTGAAGTTTTGTAGTAGCAAAAAAAATAAATGTCCCCTAATAAATCATACTCTTTAATTACAATGGTATTCAATATTTTAACGAAATTTATATTTTGTAAATAAGTAGTGCCTACTTCTGATTATAATCATGAATCAGTCACTGATCTTAAAGGAGCTAGTATGCTTGAAAACAGTATAAAAAATAATTATTCTGTACTATACATTGTCATTTTGTTTAATTTTTTCACATCATACTTCCTTGAATTAAAGTTTATCGGCACAACACTACCCTTCAGGTCTTCAACTCTATGCATCAATTCCAGTATCTCCTATATATACTCTGATTTGAGAGATTAGTAAGAATACAATAATTAGCCTATAGTCTATATATGTGGTCATATCCGAATTAATTACCGAGACATTTAGCATGAACTGCCAGCTATATCTAGTTTTTCCTACCATATGGAAATTCAGTGCACCAGTCAACATCCTAGTTTTGAAAATAAAAAATGCACCGGTCAGCATCCAAGTTTAGTTTATTTTTCTTGAAATTACATTCTTATTCTACAGGATAGCTGTGCCTTGACACTTCCAGCCTCAGAGTGGCAGTCCCTTTGATGGTAGAAAGGAAATAACATTAAGAGTCCCAGCTGTTAATATAACAAGTACCACATTAATTTGTACTCTCGCCAAAATTGGTGTCAAACAAGATAAGAACAATATATGCTGTGCCCTTGTTGTCGGTACATACAAATAATCCAAACCATCCACTGAATATATCAGAAATGTACAAAAAGCCTTTAGAGCACAATTTCGTTATCACCAAACTGTAGCCTATGTCTATGTGGGCATTCCTTTTTCCTGAGAAAAAAATATCATTATTATAATTAATAAATGGCGAGTTATAAAAGCATGTCTTGTGCGTTATATATAACTCGCTGTAACTGCTATAATTCTCATTCTTCATCTCTCCCCTCTCACCACATTGACCAATAAACTGAAACAAAATGCTCATAGAATTTGCCGCAGTATTTCTGATAGCAATTCTAGGTTACGCATATAGTTTCATTAAACCACCACCTCCGTTAATATGCGGCACCCCAGGGGGACCTCCTATTACCTCCTCTCGCATAAAGCTGAAAGATGGAAGGTATCTTGCATATAGAGAATCTGGAGTACCAAAAGAGAAGGCCAAGTACAAAATTGTGCTTGTTCATGGCTTTGATAGCAATAAAGGCGACGCAGGTGACCAGCCACCTGCATCCCAGGTAAGATTAAACTACTTAATGCAAAGGTCAAATTTTAAACAAAAAGTAAATAAAAGCAAGTACAGATCAGAGATAAAAGTATCATAGTATTGTCGTCATTCATGATTCGCAGGACTTGGTGGAAGAATTGGGGATTTGCTTTGTGTCATATGACAGAGCCGGGTATGGGGAGAGTGACCCGAATCCGAAAAGAACCGTCAAGAGTGAATCAATGGATATAGATGAACTGGCAGAGCAATTGGAGTTGGGTCCCAAGTTCTATGTTATCGGGGGCTCATGGGGGGGATGCTCAGCTTATAGCTGCCTCAAATACATTCCACACAGGTAATATCTGTCGCTATACGTACCATCTAGGTTTAAATTGAAAATAGTCATAGGTGCCAGCCATAATCTGACATAAGTGTATTATTTTTATGCTTTTATGCACATGTAGTATTTTCTTTAAATTTTAGGAGTAAAAGAGAAATTTGGGTTTTATGACTAAAACAAATTTCTGGTAAAGACCACAATATAGGCCTTCATAAATAATTGGGAGATTTCATCTTAAGGTACATTCGAGTGGATGAACATGTTTTACAGGATTCTTTTCATTCACAAATATTTTGCAGACTTGCTGGTGTCAGCCTGTCAATTATAACCTGTAACAAAATCGTTCCAGAGAATATAATAGAGATTATTATTCAAATAAAAAGGTTTATACCAGCATAATTAATTATTTCAGATGAATTAACAATCTGTACTAATATAATATGATTTCTCTGACTTCTGAAGTATGATGAATTTTGATAGGTTACTTGGTGTTGTGCTGTTGGTGCCAGCAGTGAATTACTGGTGGCCCTCACTACCTGCTGAGATAGCAAAATCAGCATTCAAAAAATTGGATATTGGAGATCAAATGGCATTTTGGGTGGCGCACAATTTACCGTTTCTGTTTCACGGTTGGATGAAGCAGAAGTTGTTTAAACCATCTCCAACTATTACTGGTCAGGGGTCGAGGGAAACAATGTCCAAATCAGATCTTGAGATCATTGAGAAAAAGCTTTCACCACGGTCTGATGCGGTTTGTTCCATCCTTTCTCCATTCCTTAACTAATTTCATGAAATATTAGAGGTTTGGTTGATTGTTCTAAATTTAAGTGTTATAGGACAAATTAATATGAGTGCATATGCATCAAATTTTTCTAAAAATAAATCTTGCTGAATATGGCCATAAACAATCAGGTACTATGGTACTGCTAATACAAGCATGAAGCATATATTCCCAAGTAGTCAAGTAGACTCATGACAACAACAATTAAAAAGTGTGCTCATCTTATGTGCACAAAAGCATTTTTAAACATGAAACTAATAGTGCAAGTTAACTTACATGCAGTTTAAGAGAAGGACAAGACAGCAGGGAATTTACGAATCTCTGTACCGTGATGTGATGGTGGTGTTCAGTAATTGGGCATTTGATCCAGCACAGATTGAAAATCCATTTCCAAACAATGAAGGTTCAGTGCATTTGTGGGCAGGAAGAGAAGATACATTTTGTCATGTTGAGATCCAGAGGCACATGGCAAAGAAGTTACCATGGATAAAGTATCATGAGATACCAAATGGTGGCCATATTTTCAATGTTATTGACGACTGGAATGACCAAATAATTAAGGCGCTTTTACTAGGAGAGGAGCCTGAGCATATGTAGTGCATCCTATTAGTATTAAGATAAGCGAGTATAATTTGGAAGGCAGTATTACCATTACTGCAATGCTTGTTATCGTGTTGTAGCAAACTATATTAGACTCAAAAGTGCATACGTGGCACTCCACATAATGTTAAAAGGTAACATATAGAATAACTATGATCCAAATCATAAATTTGTTTAAAGCAGCATGAACTAATCAGTGGAGTTGATTAAATCTTGTCGATTAATAAATTAAAAGCCCTTATTTTGTAAATATAAACAATGCAGCATGCCAACTATTGCACACTTTTGGAAATAGAAACTAAATCTAATATGTAGAATTGGAGATGGAAACAAGTTCAACTTAGGGGAGTAAGTCCAATCCGACTAACCCGATTAACCCGACCGACCCAACTCGAAAAAATACGGATATTGATTTTTTATGGTCGATTATGGTTTTTATTTTGTCTAACCAGACATCTAATACGTGAGTACAGATTGTTAAATAAAACGTGGGTGAAACCGACTCAACCTTTTATATTTAATTAGACAATTATACTGCTAGTAATAAAGTTTTTTATTCGATTTTCGTCACAAACTTACATGTATATTTTTTTTGTCAAACTTTTTAATTTTACTTTTTAGTACGAACTGACGCCAATGTGTTATTTAAATTATTTTCAATTGTTATTTTTACTTTTGTATCATTAAAAAATTGTATGAAATATTGAAGTATGTGAAACTCACGAAACCCGCAAAACTCGACCGCCTAAATAAAATATGAATTCGATGGTTTTTATTTTTGGTTGATTAGTTACGGGTTGAAAACACTACAATCCGAATGACATCTAACGAGTTGAAAAATTATACGAAACCCGACCCATTTACACCCCTAATTGAACTGCTAATAATCAGATCAAACTTGCTTGCAGAAATAAATGGAAATTTCATGGGAAAAAGAATAAACTGCCAACAGCAATTGAAGAAAAAAGATGTACAAACATTTCCAAAGAAAAAGAAGGAATTTAGTAATTTTCATAATGTGAAATTCCTTGCAACTGAAAGGTCATTGCATGGAGTAGGATGAATTGATGGATTGTTAAAGAAGTAACACATATTGGACCTTGGATTGGATCTGACATCTACTTCTTTCTGGGAGAAACCTAGCCGCTAGAGGAAAAAAGAGAAGAGTCCTGCTCCAGTGCGAAACCCTAGCTAGGCGGGGAGGTTGGCAGCAGCCTCCCCCGCGACTTCCATTTCCTCATCACTCTAGTTCTTCCTCCTTGTCCTCTCTTCTCCTTTCCTCGTCTCTTTTTTTTCTTTTTTGCTGAACTGAAGAGGCGAGCACCTCTTTCTGGCTCCATATACGCAATTGTCGCCCTGCCTCCACCACTTCTCCGCCTTTGTCACCTCTACCACCTTAGTCCACCCCAACCCCACCTTAGCCCTCTCTAAAAAATAGCAAAAAAATTCAAAAAATGTAAAATTCAATATCCAAGTAGATTTCAATATGTAGATCATATTCAACGGTTCAGATCGGTCGTTGGAATTTTTAAATTGGAGATACGGCGTGTAACATTAGGAGTTTGGTGCTCCATGGAGCACCCTAGCCTATATATATATATATATATATATAGAGAGAGAGAGAGAGAGAGAGAGAGATAGGCTAGGATGCTCCATGGAGCAGCAAACTCCTAATGCTCCACACCATATCTCCAAATTAAAAATTTCAACGACCAATCCGAACCGTTGAACATGATCTACATATTGAAATCTACTTGGAGATTGAATTTTACATTTTTTGAATTTTTTTTGCTATTTTTCAGAGAGGTAGGGAAATTGCTACTTTTGTTGGTCCAGAAACCGTTTGATTAGCAGCTTTTCTACCTCTTTAAAAAAATAGCAAAAAATGAAAAATTTAATCGCCAAGTAGATTTCAATATGTAGATCATGTTCAACGATTTGGATCGGTCGTTGGAATTTTCAAATTAGATATAACAGATGTGGAGCAAGAGCGATTTGGTGCTCCATGGAGTACCCTAGCCTTTCTATATATATATATATATATATATATATATATAATCTAGCTATGGTGGTATGCATAGTTAGTGCGCATTCGTGCTATGCGTTTTTTTCTACGCTTGATTTCTTTAATCAACACCAATTTAAGTTGATCAATAAATTTGTCATATTGAAATCTAGTAGGAAACCAAATTTCGTGATTTTTAGAGATTTCTAGCTATTTTTAAATATTTTTTAAAACATTTCTATTTAATATTAAAAAGGCCTCTTCAGGACTATTTTTAAAAAAATATTTAAAAATAGCTAGAAACCTCTAAAAATCACAAAATTATAAGGTTTCCTACTAGATTTCAATATGAAGAATTTATTGGACAACTTAAATTGGTATTGATTAAAGCAATCCGACGAAGAAAAAATGCATAGCACGAATGCTCACTAACTATGCATGTCACCGTAGCCAGATTCTATATATATAGAGAGAGAGAGAGAGAAAGGCTTGGGTGCTCCATGGATCACCAAATCGATCGTGCTCCACATTCGTTATATTCAATTTGAAAATTCCAACGACCGATCCGAACCATTGAACATGATCTACATATTGAAATCTACTTGGAGATTGAATTTTACATTTTTTTGAAATGTTTTGCTATTTTTTTAAAGAGGTAGAAAAGTTACTAATCAAATGGTTTCTGGATCAACAAAAGTTGTAATTTTCCTACCTCTCTAAACAATAGCAAAAAAAATAAAACATATATAAAATTCAATCTCCAAGTAGATTTCAATATGTAGATAATGTTCAACGGTTCGGATCGATCGTTGGAATTTTTAAATTGGAGATACGGTGTGGAGCATTAGAGGTTCGGTGCTCCATGGAGCACCCTAGCCTATCTCTCTCTCTCTATATATATATATATATAGGTTAGGATGCTCCATGGAGCACCAAACCGCTCATGCTCCACATTGTATCTCCAATTTGAATATTCTAATGACCGATCTGAACCGTTCAACATGATTTACATATTGAAATATATTTGGAGATTGAATTTTATATTTTTTGAATTTTTTGCTATTTTTTAGAGATGTAGGAAAATCACAACTTTTGTTCTTCCAGAAACTGTTTGATCTGCAACTTTTCTACCTCTTTAAAAAATAGCAAAACGTTCCAAAAAATGTAAAATTCAATTTCCAAGTAGATTTCAATATGTAGATCATGTTCAACGATTCGGATCCATCGTTCAAATTTTCGAATTGGAGATAACGGACGTGGAGCACGGGCAGTTTGGTTCTCCTTGGAGCACCCTAGCCTAACTATCTCTCTCTCTATATATATATATATACATATATATATGAGGAGAGGCTTGTAGCCGCCCACAATCACTCCATCATACCAAGTGTAAATCATCGATCCAGACCGTTGAAAACATTTTCCATACTAATGTAGACTTGGAGACCAAATTTTATAATTTTTGGAATTTTTTTACTATTTTATCGGAAAGGTTGAAAATTGGATGTTTGTAAATCGTTAGATAAATAAATTTTCAATCCATCCGATAAAATAGTAAAAAAATTCAAAGAAAATGTAAAAATTGATTTTCAAGTCTATATTAATATGGAGAATATTTTCAACGGTCCGGATCGGTCATTTACATTTGCTACAATGGAGCAGTTGCGAGCGGTTGGAAGTTTGACGGCTACGGATCCCACCTATATATATATATATAGAGAGAGAGAGAGAGAGATAGGCTAGGGTGTTCCATGGAGCATCAAAACCCTAATGCTCCACATCGTATCTCTAATTTTAAAATTCTAACGACCGATCCGAACCGTTGAACATGATCTACATATTAAAATCTACTTGGAGATTCAATTTTGCATTTTTTGGAAATTTTTTGCTATTTTTTAGAGAGATAGAAAAATTGCAATTTTTGTTGGTCCAGAAACCGTTTGATTAGCAACTTTTCTACCTCTTTAAAAAAATAGCAAAAATTTTCAAAAAAGTGTAAAATTCAATCTCCAAGTAGATTTCAATATGTAGATCATGTTCAACGGTTCAGATCGATCGTTGAGATTTTCAATTAGGAGATAATGGATGTGGAGCACGAGGAGTTTGGTGCTCCATGGGGCACCCTAGCCTATATATATATATATATATATATATATATATGAGCATGGCTAAAATAATATGCATAGTACACCACATAATGTACTATGCGCCCATTTGTATTTAATTTGGTCATTAAATTGATATTTAAGTTGCTCAATAAATTTTTCATATCAAAATCTTGTAGAAAATAAAATTTCGTGATTTTTAGAGCTTTCTTGCTATTTTTTAAAAACAGTCCAGAAATGGCACTTTTGTAGTATTAAATCTGGACTGTTTTTTAAAAAATATTTAAAAAATAGCTAGAAAGCTCTAAAAATCACGAAATTTGATTTCCTACAATATTTTCATATGAAGAATTTATTGAGAAACTTAAATCTCAATTTAATGACCTATATCTATATGCATAGTACAAAATGGGTGTACTATGCATATTATTTTAGTCATGCTCTATATATATAGATAGGCTAGGGCGCTCCATGGAGCACCAAACCGCTAATGCTTCACATCGTATCTCCAATTTGAAAATTTCAACGACCGATCCGAACCGTTGAACATGATCTACATATTTAAAACTACTTGGAGATTGAATTTTATATTTTTTTGATTTTTTTTGCTATTTTTTAGAGAGGTATGAAAATCACAACTTTTGTTGGTTTATAAACCGTTTGATTAACGATTTTTCTAACTCTTTAAAAAAATAGCAAACAATTTCAAAAAAATATAAAATTCAATCTCCAACTAGATTTTAATATGTAGATCATGTTGAACGGTTCGGATCGATAGTTGAAATTTTTAAATTGGAAATAATGAATGTGAAGCATGAGCGGTTTGGTGCTCCATGGAGCACCCTAGCCTTTCTCTCTCTCTCTCTCTATATATATATATATCCCTTTAAAAATTGTGGTAATTAAACGTTTTCAAGGAGATTTCGTGAACTCTGTATATTATATCGAAAAAAGTTTAACGTTTTTTAAGTACACTAGAGCTGGAAATTGAGCTTCGCTCAACAGATTGATAATATATGTGGTTATTATTAGAATTAGATTCTCTGTTTAATCCATGTGGCGAGTGTGACGCAAAAAAATTTAGCAAATTTCAAACTTCTACATGAGAACCGCAAGAAAACTTAGCATATATTATCCAACCAAATAATAAATGACTCAGATCAAGACGGTAAAAGAAATAAACAATCTAGATTAAAGTGTCGTCGTGTCATTGAAGCCGACTCGCCAACGTGCACCCATATTTATACTATTTTAGATGTATTGATCCTCCAACTCTTTAATTAGATGTTTTTAAAATTTACACGACATAATAACCATAAATTCTTTCAGTTATCTCTTGGCTCTCGAATAATCAAGCACTATTGTCCGAGAGACAAGAACCACATATATCATGTTCATGTCACCCGACCAGAACATAACTATCATTTTCCTAACCCCATATAAATTAAATCCAATTCACCCACCAAAATGTACCAAAAAAGGGACAACAAGCAAAACCTTGCAATCACCATACTGAATCATAAAATTGATATAGGCAAAGCCTACTTTCCTCAAACAAAAAAAAGAATCATATAATTGAAATTGGTTTGGTAGGTAAGATATATAAGAGCGAGCCTTCTGCAAGTACTATTCACTATTCTTCTCAGTTATCATCTAATTAGCTCCTTCTCACTATAAAAACATGCTAGTACAATTATTAGCAGCGTTCCTGCTAATAGTACCAGGCTTGGCACACAATCTCTTAAATTCTTCACCTCCTCTGATATGCAGAAACCCCAGGGGATCCCACATCACCTCTCCGCGCATAAAACTGAGAGATGGAAGATATCTTGCATACAGAGAATATGGAATACCGAAGCAGAAGGCCAAGTATAAGATTGTGGTGGTTCATGGCCATGATAGCAGCAAAGAGGAGACCTTCCCTGTATCCCAGGTAAGATTAAGCTAATTAAACAATAAGTCAAATTTTACATAGGAATAAACGAAACAAAAGTACTAAGAAAATGAGAATTTGGAGTATCTGATTTGAGATGAACAGGAATTGGTGGAAGAACTGGGGATATGCTTTGTGTCATTTGACAGGGCCGGGTACGGGGAGAGCGACCCGAATCCAAAAAGAACTGTCAAGAGTGAATCCATGGACATAGATGAATTAGCATATCAGTTGGATTTGGGTCCAAAATTTTATCTTATTGGGATTTCCATGGGGGGCTACGCTGCATACAGCTGCCTCAAATATATTCCACAAAGGTAATCAGTACCATACCTACTAACGATTATTAACTGCACTAATGCGGTCTGAAAGTTTAGGTACAACAACTAAATATACAACAGGCCATGTCTCACTTACACTAATGCATTTTACTTAGATGTCATCTTTTCAGATTTGTTTTCTCCTTCGCATGTTTGTATATGGATGTTCTTACTTTGTTGGTTAGTGACCAAAATGCAATTTTTTTCACTTTTCATGAGCCTTGTCTGTTTAGTAAAAAGAACTAATATTGTGATTGGTTTAATCAAATAAATAATCAATACCAGTTACAGTAGCCCAGTAGATTGTAATCAGACAATTTCTTATATTTTCCTATTAATAAAAAGGTATTATGAATATTGATAGATTAAGCAGTGTGGTGCTACTGGTCCCAGCAGTGAACTACTGGTGGCCCTCGCTTCCGGCTGATTTGTCAGAATCAGCATTCAAGAAATTGGACCTTCTATATCAAACATCATTTTGGGTAGCACACAATTTACCGTTCCTGTTTTGTGGTTGGATGAAACAGAACTTTTTTGGATCATCTCAAATTATTACTGAGAACCGGGTTCAGCAAACAACCTCCAAACCAGATCTTGAAATCATTGAACTACAGCAAAGACCAGTACATGGGACTGATGCGGTTTGTTTTGTTCTTTTATTTATCTCATGTATATCATATCCCCCACTTCCAAAGAAAAAAATAATAATTCCCTCTTTATCCCCCTTCATCAAGTGTTTAATGTTTGTCATATTGCTACAAATGTCAATTTTCGTTGGGGAGATTAACAAAAAAGGACGTTCAAGTTATTTTCTTGTAACAACACAACTCATCTTTTGTGCAGGTTAACAAGACTTCAACGCAGCAAGGAGTTTATGAATCTCTATGCCGAGATGTCATGGTGGTGTTCAGTAATTGGGAATTTGATCCGATGAAAATGCAAATTCCATTTCCAAATAATGAAAGCTCCGTGCATCTATGGGCAAATGCAGAAGATACAATGTGTCAGGTTGAGATACAGAGGCATGTTGCAAAGAAGTTACCATGGATCAGGTATCATGAGATACCGCATGGTGGTCACATATTCTATAAGAATGACGGCTGGGGCGCTAAAATAATTCATGCGCTATTATTAGATGAGAAATCTAATGTAAAAACATAAACATAATTGAGGTGCTATTCATTAGGAGAGAAAAAAATGAAAGACATTGCATAAAACAAAGGATTTATTATTTGATGCGACATCATTTAATGTTACAGTACTAATGTAGTATCAGTATCAGATTGATGTATGCTTTACTGTGAGAAGTTTCAATTATAGTTAATGCCATGTAGTAGATGCTGACTCTTGAATCTGATCTTATTGAGATGCCAAACATACAACACAAGAAATGGTACCCATCAATGCCTGGGACCCTTCTTATTATTTTTTTGGCGAGTTCAATTAGAATACAATGAGGCTTTTAAATGTCCTCAATCCAATAACCACCATTTAGAATTTTAGATATATAATCTAGTTCAAGTCTACAAATGTTTTAGTGACCTGTCTTACCAAACCAACACTCTTCTCATAATTTATATATATTCCTTTTACATTTGAAAATCGTTGTGAGAGAGCTGCATATTAGCAACGAATTAAGTCCACGAGATAATCCTCTTAAATTAAATAATATTAACAGAAACTGTTTGGTTTATTTGTCTTAGTCTACCTGTGGCTGTGAGCTTTAGTGTTTCACAGTTTTATAAAGCAAAACTAAGCATTCAGCAAAATAGTTGGTAAGATAGCAAACACTATTTAAAAGGAAAAAAAAATTCTTGGTGAATTCAGCAAAATAGATTTTGGTAAATCATTTTCCCGTTATGCATAATTAATTGCCCAAAACCCCAAATCCATTGATTGATTATCCAGATTCTCCTAAATCTTTTATATGTGCTTATGAGCTAATCATATATGAAATTAAAGCTCCTCAATGTTGGAAATTATATATGAGAGGATGTTACTGTCGTCTACAAAATTTCACCAAAATTTTGTTCAATATAAACTTTGCTCGGTATCCAATGAAAAAAAAGAATTACTCTGTATTTGTACTGGATGAAATATGAATAGAATTTTGATGGGTCATGCGCACGCTTCTCAAAAAAAAGCGTAACTTTTGATCCGTCCGTCGGATCGGATTGAAATTTGTTTCGCTCATTTTTCGGGCTCAGATTCGCGATCCGAATCCTCCTTCATGGACTTTTGGACCTTTCTTTACAGTTTTTAGAGTTTTTAGGATCTTTTTGCATTTTTTTTTTATGTATTTTCTGTCTTTTAGGGATTGGTCTTTTTATATTTAAAGTTAGTCGTGTTTTTGACAGGGACAGTTGTTATGCATCAGTTTTTATCAAAAAATTAAGAATTTGTGCGATCTCAGAACCAAAATCTCTCTTTTCATTATCTATCCAATTTTTTTATCATTCGTGCATCAAATTTCTGTACCAGCAATTTAGTGAAGTAGATAGTGATGCTCGGAACTACCAACTGCTTTTGAATGATTTTATTAACTGGCGGTGCCATTCAATTGAGGGCCCCTAAATTAAAATATTTTTTTTAAATTTGCATTTTAATAATTAAACAAGTTTACATAATTTAATTTGACGAATCTAAAACTAAAAGAAGATAGAGTAAAATATAGGTTTTATTTCAGATGTCAGGTGATTGACTCATGTCTGTTCTAAGAATAAATGACACAATTCGTATAGAGTTAATTATTTATACTATTTTTCAAATATGACCTCAACCAAATGTCTCGAATTCCTCTATGGTAGCACGATCGCGGATTGGATGGCAAATGATTTGAAAGAATTAGTACCGTAAAACTCAATATTATGTTGCCAATATATAAAATATATATTCTATCTTAGAAATTATATTAAAATGAAATTATTAAAAAAGAAAATTACTCTTCTAATATTTTACTTTCTTTTCCTTTTATCTCTGTATGGTGCATACGATAGCTAGAATTATTGGCGATTCCTTCTCTGCAAAAACTAGTAGTAAGAGCGCTTCTATAAGCATTCTCCCGTAAAAGTATATAACGTTTAGTAATAATTCATTATATATCACATCAGTTGGAAAAAAAACAATGGTCCTTAACGAATTTTTTTTGTCTAATCCTAAATAATATTAAAATTACTTTCCTGATTCTGATTTTAAAATTTTGACATTCATGACTCTACTTTCTAAACACCCGCGTTCAAATGTTATGAGTAAACGTCGTCGTTCACGATTGTCATCCGACCGAATTAAGCCAAGTTCTGAACACCCAGAATAGAACGTCTGGACGTTGCGTCTAGACGTCGCGTTCAAAATTCGGAATTCAACCTAGACGCTGCGTTTAACCGTAGCGTTCACTCTCAATACCTTTCTTATAATCTTGATCCGTCCCTTCTAAAACCTATTTCTCTCTCTGTTCTCTCTTCTCTCCCTGTGCTCTCGCCCAAAACCAATCGCTCTCCCCTTTCTCTGTTCTGTCTCACTGTTCTCTCTTCAGACTCTCTCCACACGATAGAGTTCTATCCATGCGTTCTCTCTCACCATTCTCACTTCAGACGGGCGTCCAGACGAGTGTCCAGTCGTGTGTCCGACCGAAGCTATTTCAACCGCCTTCAACCTTGTCGGTAAACCCTAGATTAACATTTTTGAACAATTTTCAGTTGCTTCACTCTTGATTAAGTCAATATGTTCAATGATTATGTTGAATGATTAGTGAAACTCTAATTTCTATTTATTGAAAAATTAAAATTTTGAAAAATCATTTAACTCTTCTTTTTACTGTTAATGTTTTGATTAAATTACATTTGATTGTAATAGTATTATCCAATGAAAAATCATTTAACTCTTAATGTTTTCATGATTTTTTTGTTTAATAGATAACAAATGGCTCGTACAAGAGGTAGCGAACGAAGACAAGGTGGTAGAGGTGGTAGAGGTGGTAGAGCGCGTTCTCCTTCGCCTCAAGAAACCACAACTCAAGCAACTCAAGGCACACCTAATTTACATATGTTGTTGACCTGACAACACGAGCACCGCTTAAAGTCTTTGATAGATGGTACGCCTACGAATCGGTTGATGGTCCGTCATGGGTATCAAAAGCCATCATGGGATAAAAGGTACGAACCTTATGTACATCAAGCAGGTTTTGAGGCGTGCAACAAATAATCGATGGTTTTAAATGGGATGATGTACTCATTTGTGCACTCGTTGAACATTGGCGACCGGAAACCCATAGTTTTCACTTATCGGAAACCCATAAAATATTTAAATAATGCTTAATACAAGCATTTGCATATTTTTATGAATTGAAGAGATATTCACATATCAATTTAGAGAACATGTATCGATTTTATCACAAATTTCAATACAAATAAATGTTGCAAAATAATTGGATAATACAAAATTATGAATTTGATTTTCTAATCTATATATTAGTTAGCAAATACCATCAATCAATTTCAAACAGAGAGATATTTTTTCTTACATTTGGTACCAGTGAGTCTGCCAGTGCTGAGCACCTTCGGTCACGATTTGTTCAAGAGAGAAGACGAGAAGGAGGATGAGTGATTTTATTATTTTGTTTTCTTAGGGTTTGGACGAAATACAAAAAGAGAAGAAAGAAAGAGACGGGAAGAAGGAAGCGAAGAGACAAAAATAGAAGTATTAAAGACGAGGAGGCGAGGAGTCGGATTTTACTGCGATAGGTGAAGGCTACGGCTAAACGCGGCATCCAGGGTGAATTCTGAATTATGGACGCCACGTCCAAACGTTCTATTTTGAGCGTTCAGAACTTGGCTTAATTTGGTCCGATGACAATCGTGAATGCCTATGTTTACTCATAACACCTGAACGCGTGCATTTAGAATGTAGGGTCATGGATGTCAAAATTTTAAAATCAGGATCAGGAAAATAATTTTAATATTTTTTAGGATTAGACAAAAAAAAATTCGTCCTTAACCATCCTTAAGAGTAGAATGCAAGCGGGTGTTTAAATTAATACCGGTCAAATCATATTCGCATCTGCTGTAATTTTTTTGGATACACATATGAAATGAATATTTGACGGTTGTCAACACGGATAATAAAGTATATACATGTAATGATAACGTATTTTTTTCAATATCCCATGTATTAATAATATTTATATAATTATAATTTTGATAAGATATAAATCATTTCACAATTAGTACTAAATTATAATGAAAAATTTTTTTAGAAACGCTAGACCATAACATTTAATCAGGCTCAAAATTCGGCCCTTTATAACAAATTTTCCCTTAGAGGTCTCATAGATCATGTTATTTTATTGGCAGTGAAATTCTCAGTACCAAGCTGTTCTGCCATGTCTCGTTTTCTTTTTAGGAAATTTCGAATAAAAGGAAAAGAACTGCTGAACTTATTTTAACCAAATTGGAATAATTGCAAGTCAATATTTTTTTTGAAAGCAATATGATAGAGTATCTCACTATATCTCACGTTTGGTCCGGGTACTAAATATACAACTTCCATCTAATATAAAAAAATCGCATGTAATATTAACTTATAAAAAACTTGCATTGCATATTTGTTTGTGAGCTTTCACTTTCAGAAACATAAGGAAGCATACATTGCAAGTTTGCAACATGAATATAAAAAAGAAGAATGTTCCGTAGATACCACATTTGATACTAACTATCGATATCGATTTTATTATGCATCTTATTTGAGTTATCGTGCACATCATTTGAGTTATTATGCATGTTATAAAATAACTATTTTCAATACAAAAAATAAAATGTATAACTATTTCATTACAAAAAATAATATGCATAATAACTCAAATAATGTGCACGATAACTCAACAAAGGTGCATAATAAAATCGACAATATGTATAACTATTTCATTACAAAAAATAACATACATAATAACTCAAATAATGTGCACGATAACTCAACTAAAGGCAGGGGCAGATCCAGGATTTTCGTCAGGAGGGGCAACATTTATAAAAAAATTTCAGGGGGGCAAAATTACACAGATTTTCAAATATACATAGTTATTTCGCAAAAAAAATTGACAAATCGCACGAATACACTAGATTATTTTGCAAAAAAAATTTCCAGGAGGGCGCTTGTCCCCCCTGGGTACACATGCATCCGCCCCTGACTAAAGGTGCATAACAAAATCGATATCAATAATCGATATCAAATATGATATCTACGTATCAGCTCTCTATAAAAAATGCGGATTTAGTTAATCCAAAGATTAATTAGTAGCTAGATGTAACATTCATGCGAGAGACTGGGACATCATGTGGCCATTACATGAAAAGAATAGAAAAGGCAAAATTCAAGTTTTGTATTTGGACCTGCAATAAGAGGTAATTATAATAAGTAAATGGGTCACTAACCGACATTAATAGTAGAAGTTAGTATATGTTTTAAATTCAACAGTACTATTTAACAAACTATGAAGAATACATGTATATTTTTCAAACTGTAATCTTTTTTTTTGGTTGCACCATTCAATAACTAGGGGTGCAGAATAATTTCTAAGTGTCAATATCAAAATGATGAACCGCATTTGAAATTTCTCTTTTAAGTGCATCGATTGCAGCAGCAATTAATTACCATAAAATCAGTCAAATCACATCTAAATTAATATCTAATTGTTTCAAAAGAATCTGTTGGTGTTAAACAGCTTTCTCTCTAACATCGTCAAATTGTCAAACAGGTATGTTGCATTAATTATTAGAATTTTAGTTATTTCTATGGTTAGTTAAGATTTTTTGTCTAAAATAAGATTCGACAGAAATAAAAATATTTTCATATTATTTTACTTTAATTATGTAGATATATTCACGAAAAAAGTTATGAATGAAAATAATTCAAGTGCTTTCATGGAAAACCTCATTGTTTTCATGGAAATAGTAGTTCCTGACCAAATTATGCATTTGAAATATTTTCACAAAATTATTGGCGTTGGAACTCCTTCCAAAGTTTTTTTTTTCCAAAATTTGCTCCCCCATCTAACTTTGACTAGTTTCCTATAATTTTTTTTACCAAGTTCTAAAATTGAGTCACAATTGCTGTCGATTCATTTTAACTTGGAACAAGAAACCCTAACTCGCTTCTCCTCATCCTTGCTAAGTGAAAAAAAGTGGTTCAACTTGATCCACTCGCAACAGAGAACTCAAACCCTAGTTTCGCCACCATCGCTCCCACCGCAGCGTCAGCCCACTGCAGTGTCAGCCCATGCAGCGCCAGCCCACCAAAGCACCAACCCAAACCATAGCTTCACCACCATTGCTCCACTGCTGTTGTTCTACAAATGCAAGAATTAGTTTGCTGTAAGAATGTTTCCTTAAATTTCTTTTTATGTTTGATTTTATTTTTCTGACAAAAGGAAGGCACTGCAAATGATGTTCGAAATGGAAAGGAAGACACCGTAATTTCCTTTCTGTTTTCTGTTAACAAGACTGTAATGTCTTCCCCTGATTTGCTGCACTAATAGACTTTATTAGTCATAATATCAACTCTAATGATCGTCACGAAATTTAAGGCCAAAATTTCGTCATAATATCAATTACAAGAAAGTAGCATAAAAATTTATAAGCTAAACTTATTGGAAATAGTAATCCCGAAGTCCCAAAAGCCTCGGATCAGAAGAATTCGAAAACTAAGAACTCGAAGGACAAAAGTCCAAAGGGAAAGAACCCGGTGAAATCGGGTGATGAAGACATATCCGATGGAAGCCATTCGGGAAGAAAATCCGAACAAGAAGGATTCGGATACATGAAGATGAAGACAAGCCGGGAAGGCAATCCCGGCTAGAAGCTGAAGAGACGACATGGAACTCAAAGCACATTTTATTATTGTAGGTTCCGAGGATACTGCATTGAATAAGTTAGGTAGGCAGTCGGTAGTAATGAGTGAGGTTAGTAGCAACATTTAATGCGCTGAGTAGTATAAATAGAAGCATAGTTGCTTCGTTGAAAGATGATGAGATAGATGAGATTGATAAGATTGTAAGAATTCAAACTATTTTGTACTAGTAAATATTTCCTCTGCTTAATAGAAAAAAGTTTGCTTAGTTAAATTCTAGCTCTCCCGGATACAATCCGTTTACAGGTTTTAGCCACCATTAACAATGAGTTGTGAGAGGAGTGTCCTCTACATGTGAGATTTAATACCCGGATACAATCAGTACCGACGCACACCCCTTATCTCAACAAATTGGTATCAGACCGACATGGCTGGTTTTGCGAACAACTCACTTGGATCTATGGCTCTGCCAAAGCTCACAAAGTTCGACTACGACAACTGGAGCATCCAGATCAAAGCATAGTTTGGAGCCCAAGATGTGTGGGAGATAGTTGAGACTGGGTTTGAGGAAGTGGCAACCACAGAAGGGTTAACAGCAGCAGCGCTGAAGACCCTGAAAAAGAAGAGAATGAAGGACAAGATAGCACTCTACATCCTATATCAAGGAGTAGATGAAGCTGATTTTGAGAAAATAGCAAGTGCAAACACGTCAAAGGAGGCTTGGGAGACTCTACATGCAGCCTACAAAGATGCAGACCGAGTTAAACAAGTGAGACTCCAAACTCTACGAGGTGAACTCGAGTTAATGAGAATGAAGGAAACCAAGACGATCTCGGATTACATAATAAGGGTGCAGATGGTGGTAAACCAGTTGAAGAGGAATGGCGAGACACTGACAAAAACTCGGGTAGTAGAGAAAATCCTGAGGTTAGTGACCGAAGCCTTTGATACAATAGTGTGCGCAATAGAGGAGTACAAAGATCTCAAAGTACTGACTGTTGAAGAACTTGCTGGCTCGCTCATAGCACACGAGCAAAGGAGAAATGTGAAGAAGAAGGAGAAGGAAGTAGTCCAAGAGGCACTCCAAGTTAAAACTATTGATGAGAATGGCCGAGGGCAAGGCAGAGGAGATAGAGGCCAACCCAACTAGAATACCCGAGGACGGGGCATAGGCAGATTTGGTCGAGGGAACAAGCCGAATGTTGATTGCTACAATTGCGGCAGACGCGATCACTATGCAAGTGACTGTTGGGCCGAGAAGAAGGTTGACAGGAATGTGAACTATGCACATACCGACGAGAAAGGTGAAGACAACATGATGCTGATGGCGTTGAACAACCCGTATGAAGGGAATGACACAGTGTGGTACATTAACACGAGAGCAAGTAACCACATGACGGGTGACAAACATCTTTTCAAGGAGATGATCGAGTTAGAAGGTTCTGTCTCATTTGGGGACGCCTCAAAAGTCAAGGTCAAAGGCCGAGGTAAAATAAATTTTGTACAGAAGAAAGGGAAAGTAGGCATTGAGAATGTGTACTACATACCCGATATGAACAACAACTTTCTGAATGTAGGCCAACTCATGGAAAGAGGGTACTCGGTATTAATGAAAAATCGGACCCTACACCTGAGAGACAAATCTGAGAAGGATGTAGCTCGAGTAGAAATGGACCAGAACAGAATGTTCAAGATGAACTTGAGGAAGATAAAGGAGAAATGTCTCAAGATAAGCCGGGAGGATGAAGCCTGGTTGTGGCATCTGAGGTTCGATCATTTGGGACATGCCGGACTCAGTGAAATGGTGAAGAAGAATTTGGTGCAGGGAATGCCAAGTATATCATTTGAAAAAAGATTTTGTGAGGGGTGCGTGATCGAGAAACACTCGAGAAACTCGTTCGGGAAGGCACAATATCGAGCAAAGAGAATACTCGAATTAGTGCATACCGACATCTATGGTCCCATAACCCCCGGTTCACTCAGCGGGAAGAGATACTTCATCACATTTATTGATGATTTTTTTAAGAAATTAAGTGTTGGGTATATTTCTTGAAAGAAAAATCCGAAGCCTTTGAAACTTTTTGGAGATTCAAGGCTGAAATCGAGAAGTCCACAGGACATAAGATTCGTGCACTGAGGTCAGACAGGAGAGGAGAGTACCTGTCGGGCAAGTTTAAGGGTTATTGTGAAGAACAGGGAATCTGGAGATTATTGACGGCACCTTACACTCCACAACAGAATGGAGTGGCGGAAAGGAAGAACAGAACAATAATGGACATGGTTCGGTCTATGTTAAAGACAAAGAACATGCCAAAAGAATTCTGAGCAACGACAGTTCAATGTGTTGTTTACAATCAAAACAGGTGTCTGCACAGTGCACTCGGGAATAAGATCTCGTAAGAATAATAGAGCGGCTATAAGCCGAATGTGAGCCATTTGAGAGTATTCGGGAGCATGGCATATGCTCACGTGCCAGACTAAAAAAGAACCAAGTTAGAAGATAAAAGTCGAAAGCTCATTTTCAACGGCTATGATGAAAAATCAAAAGCATACAAGTTGTATCGAGAAGAAACTCATGATAAGTCGGAATGTTGAAATAAATGAAGAAGTCGGCTGGGACTGGGAGAAACAACAGGAAGAGCATCTCACCGAAGAAAGAATTGAAATAACACCTCGGACAGATGAAGCATCTGGTTCGGGTACAAAGGGAGATGAAACCGATTTCGAGAATTCGGATGATGAGAATGAACTCGGGAACCAAAGTATCCAAGACATGTATGAGTCAACAGGCAAAGTACACTTGGTATGTCTATTAGCCGATGCTGAGACTATCTCGATCGAAGAAGCTGCCCGGGATGAAAAATGGAAATCAGTAATGGATGAAGAGATTAGGGCAATCGAGAAGAATGAAACATGGGAGTTAGTAGATTTGCCCAAAGGGCACAAACCCATCGGAGTAAAATGGGTATACAAGAAGAAAATGAATCTGAATGGAGAAATTGAAAGATATAAGGCAATACTGGTCGTGAAAGGATATAGGCAGGAAGCTGGGATAGACTACGATGAAGTCTTTGTACCAGTAGCCCGAATGGAGACAATCCGGCTGCTAATATCACAAGCAGCACAATCCGAGTGGCCGGTATACCAAATGGATGTAAAGTCCGCATTCTTAAACGGAGTTCTCGAAGAAGAAGTATATGTCGAGCAACCACCCGGATACATGAAGCCAAAGAAAGAGCACAGAGTGCTAAGGCTGAAAAAGGCGTCATACAGATTAAAACAGGCCCCGAGAGCCTATAATACACGAATTGATTGTTAGTTCAAGGAAAAGGGATTCAGGCAAAGAGAGAAGAAATCTTAATCGTTGCACTATACGTGGACGACTTGATATTCATGGGAAATAGTCAAAGACTGATTAAGGAATTCAAAGCTAAGATGAAGAAAGAATTCGAGTTGACGGATCTCGGATTGGAGGTGAAGCAAGACTCCACGGGAATTTTCTTAACTCAAGGAGCTTATGCGAGAGATATTTTGAGGAAGTTTGGGATGGAAAACTGCAACCCGGTTGCAACACCGATGGAGCTCGGTGCAAAACTCTCCAAGTTTAAGGG
The DNA here is from genome assembly GCA_964058865.1 of Eleocharis quinqueflora. Classification (NCBI taxonomy): domain Eukaryota; kingdom Viridiplantae; phylum Streptophyta; class Magnoliopsida; order Poales; family Cyperaceae; genus Eleocharis; species Eleocharis quinqueflora. The sequence continues at coordinate 20,974 of CAXKVX010003150.1, forward strand.
AGGAGATCCGGTCGATGCTAATCAATACCGGAGTCTAATCAAATGTTTAAGATATGTAACTTGCACAAGGTTGGACATAGTGTTCGCGGGCGATGTGGCGAGTAGATTTATGGAGGACCCGAGGGCCTCACATTTGAAAGCAGCTAAGAGAATCCTGAGATATGTCAAGGGGACAGAAAATCTCGAATTGCATTACACAAAAACTAACCATTTTGAACTTACAAGATATGTTGACAGCGACTGGTGTGGTGACATTGATGACAGAAAGAGCACAATGGGTTTTGCATTTTACATGGGAGGCACAACCTTCACATGGCTCTCGAAGAAGCAACCCATCATCACCTTATCAACCTGCGAAGCTGAATACGTAGCAGCATCACTCTGTGTCAACCATGTGATATGGCTGAGGAATCTGCTGCACGACCTGAAGCTCTCGCAGCATGAGGCAACCAAAATACGGGTAGACAAAAAGTCGGCAATTGAGCTAGCCAAGAACTCGGTGCATCATGAATGGATCAAACACATTGATGTGAGATTCCACTCAATACGGGAACACATCAAAGAAAAGGTAGTTCGAGTGGTACATGTGCAAAGCCATGACCAGACGACAGATATCTTTACGAAGGCACTACCGAAACCACTGTTTGAAAACTTCGAGAGACTCGGGATGAAAGACATTCGGAACTTGAGATTCAGGGAGGATGTTGGAAATAGTAATCCTGAAGTCCCAAAAGTCCCGGATCCGAAGAATCTGAAGACCTCATTAACTACCAACTGCCTACCTAACTTATTCAATGCAATCTCTTCAAAACCTACAACAATTAACGTGCTTTAATTCTGTGCCGTCTCTTCAGCTTCTGTGCTTCTAGCCGAGATTGCCTTCCCGACTTGTCTTCATCTTCATGTACCTGAATTCTTTTTGTTCAGGTTTTTCTTCCCGAATGGCTTCCATTGGGTATGTCTTCATCACTCGATTTCATCGGGTTTTTTCCCTTTGGACTTGATTTGAAATATGATATGTCTTGGAATTTGTCTTGACTTGTTCAAAGATTTCAGTAAGGAATATCTACTCTGATCTAAAACAGATCTGATCGAGTTGAAATTCTATTTTATTTTTCGAAGTAATGTAAATCCTTTAGAGGATTATTCTGTTTGATCTGTCTGAATTATTTTGTCTGACTTGATCAAAGTAATAAATTAATTGAAATGATTTATATCTCGATCACGACAAAATGCGCTTGGCCTCCGATTTCGATCATACATTAGCGTTAATTGTATTGGTTACTACCCATGTATACTCAAGCATGAGACTGTGTCTCCTATAAAATTGAGCCTGGTCAGGATAAGATGCTTTGTCGTGTTTCTTGAATTGTTACCATCAATAAATGAAGTAATCGGATCTAAAACACTACTCGTGGTAGGATAAGATGCTTTGGTGTGTTTTCTTCAATGGTTACAACTCATAAATGAAGTAATCAGACATGAAGGACTTAGAGTGGTATTATATGCTTCTTCTTGGTGGTTTCATGAAAGGTTTAGAGTTTTCTTGGAAGGTTATCACTCATCAATGAAGTAATCATATCAGGAACACTTCTCGTAGTAGGATAGGATGTTTTGTGGTGTTTTCTTGAATAGTTATCACCCATAAATGAAATACTCGGATCAGAAATACTTCTCGTAGCAGGATAACATGCTTTGTAGTGTTTTCTTGAATGTTTGCCACCCATAAATGAAATAATAGTCATTAAGCGCTTAGAGTGGTATTCTACATTTCTTCGTGGTGGTTTCTTGAAAGGTTACAATCCATAAATGAAGTACTCGGATCAGAAACAATTCTCGTAGCAGGATGAGCTGCTTTGTAGTGTTTTCTTGAATGTTTACCACCCATAAATGAAGTAATCATATATGAAGCACATAGAATGGTATTCTATGCCTTTTTGTGGTGGTTTAATGAAAGGTTTAGAGTTTTCTTGGAATATTACCACTCATAAATAAAGTAATCATATCAGGAACACTTCTGTTAGTATGATAGGATGCTATGTGTTGTTTTCTTGAATGATTATCACCCCTAAATGAAGTACTAAGATCAGAAACACTCCTCGTAGTAGGATAAAATGCTTTGTGATGTTTTGTTGAATGTTTACCACCCATAAAAGAAGTAATAATCATGAATCGCTTTGAGTGGCATTCTACATTTCCTCGTGGTTGTATCCTGAAAGGTTTGAAGTTCTCTTGAAAGATTACCACCCATAAATGAAGTGCTCGGATCAGAAACACTTCTTGTAGCAAGATAAGATGTTTTTCTTGAAAAGTTACCGCCCAGAAATGATGTACTCAAATCAGAAACACTTCTTATAGCAAGATAATATGATTTGCGATATTTTCTTGAATGTTTACCACCCAAAAATGGAGTAATCAGACATGAAGCACTTAGAATGGTATTCAATGCTTCTTCATGGTGGTTTCATAAATGGTTGAGAGTTTTTCGGAAGGTTACCACTCATAAATGAAGTAATCATATCAGGAACACTTCTCGTAGTAGGATAGGATACTTTGTGGTGTTTTCTTGAATGGTTATCACCCATAAATGAAGTACTCGGTTCAGAAACACTTATCGTAGCAGGATAAATGCTTTTTGTTGTTTTATTGAATGTTTACCCCCCATAAATGAAGTAATAATCATAAAGTGCTTAGAGTGGTATTCTACATTTCTCCGTGGTGGTTTCCTAAAATGTTTTGAGTTTTCTTGAAAGGTTACCACCCAAAAAAGAAGTGCTCAGATCAGAAACACTTCTCGTAGCAGAATAATATGCTTTACCACGCATAATTGAAGTAATAGTCATGAAGCGCTTAGAATGGTATTCTACATATCTTCGTGGTGGTTTCCTGAAAGGTTTGGAGTTTTCTTGAAAGATTACCACCTATAAATGAAGTACTCGGATCAAAAACACTTTTTGTAGCAGGATAAGATGCATTGCGGTGTTTTCATGAATGTTTGCCACCCATAAATAAAGTTAACAGACTGGAAGCACTTAGAATGGTATTTTATGCTTCTTCGTGGTGGTTTCATGAAAGGTTTAGAGTTTTCATGGAAGGTTACCACTCATTAATGAAGTAATCAAATTAGGAACACATTTGTTAGTAGGATAGGATGCTTTGTGGGGTTTTCTTGAATGGTTACAACCCATAAATGAAGTACCCGGATTAGAAACACTTCTCGTAGCAGGATAAAATGATTTGTGGTGTTTTGTCCGTGGTGGTTTCCAGAAAGGTTTGGAGTTTTCTTGAAAGGTTACAACCCGTAAATGAAGTACACGGATCAAAAATACATCTCATAGCAAGATAAGATGCTTTGCGGTGTTTTCTTGAGAGTTTACCACCCATAAATGAAGTAATAGTCATGAAGCGCTTAGAGTAGTATTCTACATTTCTTCGTGGTGGTTTCCTGAAAGGTTGGGTGTTTTCTTGAAAGGTAACCTATAAATGCTGTACTCGAATTAGAAACACTTCCCGTAGCAAGATAAGATGTTGTGCGGTGTTTCATAAAAGGTTTAGAGTTTTCTAGGAAGGTAACCACTCATAAATAAAGTAATCATATCGGGAACACTTTTGTTAGTAGGAAAGGATGCTTTGTGGTGTTTTCTTGAAAGGTTATCACCCATAAAGGAAGTACTCGGACCAGAAACACTTCTCGTAGCAGGATAAAATGCTTTGCGGTGTTTTGTTGAATGTTTATCACACATAAATGAAGTAATAGTTGTGAAGCGCATAGAATGGTATTCTACATTTCTCCGTGGTGGTTTCCTGATAGGTTAGGAGTTTTTTTTGAAAGGTTATCACCCATAAATGAAGTACTCCGATCAGAAACACTTCTCATAGCTGGATAAGATTCTTTGCTGTGTTTTCTTGAATGTTTACCACCCATAAATGAAGTAATAGTCATGAAGGGCTAAGAGTGGTATTCTACATTTCTTCGTGGTGGTTTCCTGAAAGGTTTGGAGATTTCTTGAATGGTTACCCAAAAATGAAGTACTCGGATCAGAAATACTTCTTGTAGCAGGATAAGATGTTGTGCGATGTTTTCTTTAATGTTTACCACCCATAAATGAAGTAATCAGACATGAAGCACTTAGAATGGTATTCTATTCTTCTTCAGGCTGGTTTCATGAAAGATTTAGTGTTTTCTTGGAAGGTTACCACCCATAAATGAAGTATTAGGATCATAAATACTTCTTGAATGCTTTGTAGTAGGATTGGATGCTTTGTGGTGTTTTCTTGATTGGTTATCACCCGTAAATAAAGTACTCGGATCAGAAACACTTCTCGTAGCAGGGTATAATGTTGTGCGATGTATTCTTTAATGTTTACCACCCATAAATGAAGTAATCAGACATGAAGCACTTAGAATGATACTCTATTCTTCTTCATGGTTGTTTCATGAAAGGTTTAGAGTTTTCTTGGAAGGTTACCACCCATAAATTAAGTATTAGGATCAGAAACACTTCTTGAATGCTTTCTAATAGAATAGGATGTTTTTTGGTGTTTTCTTGAATGATTATCACCCGTAAATGAAGTATTCGGATCAGAAACACTTCTCGTAGCAGGATACAATGCCATATGGTATATTGTTGAATGTTTACAACCCATAAATGAAGTAATAGCTATGAAGCGCTTAGAGTAGTATTCTACATTTCTTCGTGGTGGTTTCCTGAAAGGTTGAATGTTTTCTTGAAAGGTTACCACCTATAAATGCAGTACTCGAATTAGAAACACTTCTCGTAGCAAGAGAAGATGATGTGCGGTGTTTCATAAATGGTTTAGAGTTTTCTGGGAAGGTAACCACCCATAAATAAAGTAATCATATCGGGAACACTTTTGTTAGTAGGATAGGATGCTTTGTGGTGTTTTCTTGAAAGGTTATCACCCATGAAAAAAGTACTCGGACCAGAAACACATCTCGTAGCGGGATAAAATGTTTTGCGGTGTTTTGTTGAATGTTTATCACACATAAAAGAAGTAATAGTCATGAAGCGCTTAGAATGATATTCCACATTTCTCTGTGGTGGTTTCCTGTTAGGTTAGGAGTTTTGTGGTGCTTTTTTGAAAGGTTATCACCCATAAATGAAGTACTTAGATCAGAAACACTTCTCATAGCAGGATAAGATGTTGTGCGGTCTTTCATAAAAGGTTTAGAGTTTTCTAGGAAGGTAACCACTCATAAATAAAGTAATCATATCGGGAACACTTTTGTTAGTAGGAAAGGATGCTTTGTGGTGTTTTCTTGAAAGGTTATCACCCATAAAGGAAGTACTCGGACCAGAAACACTTCTCGTAGCAGGATAAAATGCTTTGCGGTGTTTTGTTGAATGTTTATCACACATAAATGAAGTAATAGTTGTGAAGCGCATATAATGGTATTCTACATTTCTCCGTGGTGGTTTCCTGATAGGTTAGGAGTTTTTTTTTGAAAGGTTATCACCCATAAATGAAGTAATAGTCATGATGCACTTAGAGTAGTATTCTAAATTTCTACGTGGTGGTTTCCTGAAAGGTTGGATGTTTTCTTGAAGGGTTATCACCTATAAATGAAGTACCCGAATTAGAAACACTTCTCGTAGCAAGATAAGATGTGTGCGGTGTTTCATGAAAGGTTTTGAATTTTCATGGTAGGTTGCCACTCATAAATAAAGTAATCATCTCGGGAACACTTTTGTTAGTAGGATTGGATGCTTTGTGGTGTTTTCTTGAATGGTTATCACCCATAAATGAAGTACTAGGACCAGCAATGCTTCTCATAGCAGAATAATATGCTTTGCTGTGTTTTGTTGAATGTTTACCACACATAAATGAAGTAATAGTCATGAAGCGCTTAGAATGGTAGTCCACATTTCTCTGTGGTGGTTTCCTGTTAGGTTAGGAGTTTTTTTGAAAGGTTATCACCCATAAATGAAGTACTCATATCAGAAACACTTCTCATAGCAGGATAAGATGTTGTGCGATGTTTTCTTTAAAGTTTACCACCCATAAATGAAGTAATCAGACATGAAGCACTTAGAATGGTATTCTGTTCTTCTTCAGGGTGGTTTCATGAAAGATTTAGAGTTTTCTTGAACGGTTACCACCCATAAATGAAGTATTATGATCAGAAACACTTCTTGAATGCTTTGTAGTAGGATAGGATGCTTTGTGGCGTTTGCTTGAATGGTTATTACCCGTAAATGAAGTACTCGGATCAGAAACACTTCTGGTAGCAGGATAAAATGCCTTATGGTGTTTTGTTGAATGTTTACAACCCATAAATGAAGTAATAGTCATAGAGCGCTTAGAGTGGTATTCTAGATTTCTTCGTGGTGGTTTCCTGAAAGGTTTCAACCCGTAAATGAAGTACTCGGAACAGAAACACTTCTCGTGGCAAGATAAGATGTTTTGCGGTGTTTTCTTGAGTGTTTACCACCCATAAATGAAGTAATAGTCATGAAGTGCTTAGAGTAGTATTCTATATTTCTTCGTGGTGGTTTCCTGAAAGGTTGGTTGTTTTTTTGAAAGGTTACCACCTGTAAATGAAGTACCCGAATTAGAAACACTTCTCGTAGGAAGATAAGATGGGTGCGGTGTTTCATGAAAGGTTTAGAATTTTCATGGAAGGTTACCCACTCATAAATAAAGTAATCATATCGGGAACACTTTTGTTAGTAGGATTGGATGCTTTGTGGTATTTTCTGGAATGGTTATCACCCATAAATGAAGTACTAGGACCAGCAACACTTCTCGTAGCATGATAAAATGCTTTGTGGTTTTTTGTTGAATATTTACCACCCATAAATGAAGTAATAGTCATGAAGCGCTTAGAGTGGTATTCTACATTTCTCCGTGGTGGTTTCCTGAAAGGTTAGGAGTTTTCTTGAATGGTTACCACCCATAAATGAAGTACTCGGATCAGAAACACTTCTCATAGCAGGATAAGATGCTTTGCGGTGTTTCATGAAAGGTTTAGAGTTTTCATGGAAGGCTACCACTCATAAATAAATTAATCATATCGGGAACACTTTTGTTAGTAGGATTGGATGCTTTGTGGTATTTTCTTGAATGGTTATCACCCATAAATGTACTTGGGCCAGAAACACTTCTCGTTGCAGGATGAAATGCTTTTTGGTGTTTTGCTTGAATGTTTACCACCCATAAATGAAGTAATAGTCATGAAGCACTTAGAGCGGTATTCTACATTTCTCTGTGGTGGTTTCCTGAAAGGTTATGAGTTTTCTTGAAAGATAACCACGCATAAATGAAGTACTCAGATCAGAAACACTTCTCGTAGCAGGATAAGATGCTTTGCGGTGTTTTCTTGAATGTTTACCACCCATAAATGAAGTAATCAGACATTAAGCACTTAGAATGGTATTCAATGCTTCTTCATGGTTGTTTCATGAATGGTTTAGAGTTTTCATTGAAGGTTACCACTTATAAATGATGTAATCATATCAGGAACACTTCTCGTAGTTGGATAGGATGCTTTGTGGTGTTTTCTTAAAAGGTTACAACCAGAAAATGAAGTACTCGGATCAGAAACACTTCTCGTAGAGTGGTATTCTACATTTCTTCGTGGTGGTTTCCTGAAAGGTTTGAATTTTATTGAAAGGTTACAAACCGTAAATGAAGTACTCGGATCAAAAACACATCTCGTAGCAAGTTAAGATGCTTTGCGGTGTTTTCTTGAGAGTTTACCACCCATAAATGAAGTAATCAGACATGAAGCACTTAGAATGGTATTCTATTCTTCTTCAGGGCGGTTTCATGAAAGATTTAATGTATTCTTGGAAGGTTACCACCCATAAATGAAGTATTAGGATCATAAACACTTGTTGAATGCTTTGTAGTAGGATTGGATGCTTTGTGATGTTTTCTTGATTGGTTATCACCCGTAAATGAAGTACTCAGATCAGAAACACTTCTCGTAGCAGGGTAATATGCTGTGCGATGTATTCTTTATTGTTTACCACCCATAAATGAAGTAATCAGACATGAAGCACTTAGAATGATACTCTATTCTTCTTCATGGTTGTTTCATGAATGGTTTAGTGTATTCTTGGAAGGTTACCACCCATAAATGAAGTATTAGGATTATAAACACTTCTTGAATGCTTTGTAGTAGGATTGAATGCTTTGTGGTGTTTTCTTGATTGGTTATCACCCGTAAATGAAGTACTCGGATCAGAAACACTTCTCGTAGCAGGGTAAGATGTTGTGCGATGTATTCTTTAATTCTTACCACCTATAAATGAAGTAATCAGACATGAAGCACTTAGAATGATACTCTATTCTTCTTCATGGTTGTTTCACGAAAGGTTTAATGTTTTCTTGGAAGGTTACCACTCATAAATTAAGTATTAGGATCAGAAACACTTCTTGAATGCTTTGTAATAGAATAGGATGCTTTGTGGTGTTTTCTTGAATGGTTATCACCCGTAAATGAAGTACTCGGATAAAAAATACATCTCGTTGCAAGATAAGATGCTTTGCGGTGTTTTCTTGTGAGTTTTCCACCCATAAATGAAGTAATAGTCATGATGCGCTTAGAGTAGTATTCTACATTTCTACGTGGTGGTTTCCTGAAAGGCTGGGTGTTTTCTTGAAGGGTTATCACCTATAAATGAAGTACCCGAATTAGAAACACTTCTCGTAGCAAGATAAGATGTGTGCGGTGTTTCATGAAAGCTTTAGAATTTTCATGGTAGGTTACCACTCATAAATAAAGTAATCATTTCGGGAACACTTTTGTTAGTAGGATTGGATGCTTTGTGGTGTTTTCTTGAATGGTTATCACCCATAAATGAAGTACTAGGACCAGCAACGCTTCTCATAGCAGAATAATATGCTTTGCTGTGTTTTGTTGAAAGTTTACCACCCATAAATGAAGTAATAGTCATGAAGGGCTCAGAGTGGTATTCTACTTTTCTTCGTGGTAGTTTCCTGAAAGGTTTAGAGTTTTCTTGAAATGTTACCTCCATAAATGAAGTACTCCGGTCAGAAATAATTCTCGTAGTAGGATAAGATGTTGTGCGCTGTTTTCTTTAAAGTTTACCACCCATAAATGAAGTAATCAGACATGAAGCACTTAGAATGGTATTTTATTCTTCTTCATGATGGTTTCATGAATGGTTTAGAGTTTTCTTGGAAGGTTACCACCCATAAATGAAGTATTAGGATCAGAAACACTTCTTGAATGCTTTGTAGTACGATAGGATGCTCTGTGGTGTTTTCTTGAATGGTTATTACCCGTAAATGAAGTACTTGGATCAGAAACAATTCTCGTAGCAGGATAAAATGCCTTATGGTGTTTTGTTGAATGTTTACAACCCATAAATGAAGTAATAGTCATAGAGCGCTTTGAGTGGTATTCTAGATTTCTTCGTGGTGGTTTCCTGAAAGGTTTGGAGTTTTCTTGAAAGGTTACAACCCGTAAATGAAGTACTCGGAACAGAAACACATCTCGTGGCAAGATAAGATGTTTTGCGGTGTTTTCTTGAGTGCTTACCACCCATAAATGAAGTAATAGTCATGAAGTGCTTAGTAGTATTCTACATATCTTCGTGGTAGTTTCCTGAATGGTTGGGTGTTTTTTTGAAAGGTTACCACCTGTAATTGAAGTACCCGAATTAGAAACACTACTCGTAGGAAGATAAGATGTGTTCGGTGTTTCATGAAAGGTTTAGAGTTTTCATGCAAGGTTACCCACTCATAAATGAAGTAATAGTCATGAAGCGCTTAGAGTAGTATTCTACATTTCTTCGTGGTGGTTTCCTGAAAGGAAGGATGTTTTCTTGAAAGGTTACAACCCGTAAATGAAGTACTCGGATAAAAAATACATCTCGTAGCAAGATAAGATGCTTTGCGGTGTTTTCTTGTGAGTTTTCCACCCATAAATGAAGTAATAGTCATGAAGCGCTTAGAGTAGTATTCTACATTTCTTCGTGGTGGTTTCCTGAAAGGTTGGATGTTTTCTTGAAAGGTTACCACCTATAAATGCAGTACTCGAATTAGAAACACTTCTCGTTGCAAGATAAGATGATGTTCGGTGTTTCATGAAAGGTTTAGAGTTTTCATGGAAGGCTACCACTCATAAATAAACTAATCTTATCGGGAACACTTTTGTTAGTAGGATTGGATGCTTTGTGATATTTTTTTGAATGGTTATCACCCATAAATGAAGTACTAGGACCAGAAACACTTCTCGTACCAGGATACAATGCCTTATGGTGTTTTGTTGAATGTTTACAACCCATAAATGAAGTAATAGTCATAGAGCGCTTAGAGTGGTATTCTAGATTTCTTCGTGGTGGTTTCCTGAAAGGTTTGGAGTTTCTTGAAAGGTTACAACCCGTAAATGAAGTACTCGGAACAGAAACACTTCTCGTGGCAAGATAAGATGTTTTGCGGTGTTTTCTTGAGTGTTTACCACCCATAAATGAAGTAATAGTCATGAAGTGCTTAGAGTAGTATTCTACATTTCTTCGTGGTGGTTTCTTGAAAGGTTGGGTGTTTTTTTGAAAGGTTACCACATATAAATGAAGTACCCGAATTAGAAACACTTCTCGTAGGAAGATAAGATGTGTGCGGTGTTTCATGAAAGGTTTAGAATTTTCATGGAAGGTTACACATTCTTAAGTAAAGTAATCATATCGGGAACACTTTTGTTAGTAGGATTGGATGCTTTGTGGTGCTTTCTTGAATGGTTATCACCCATAAATGAAGTACTATGACCAGCAACGCTTCTCATAGCAGAATAATATGATTTGTTGTGTTTTGTTGAATGTTTAACACCCATAAATTAAGTAATAGTCATTAAGGGCTCAGAGTGGTATTCTACTTTTCTTCGTGGTGGTTTCCTGAAAGGTTTAGAGTTTTCTTGAAAGGTTACCCCACATAAATGAAGTACTCGGATCAGAAATAATTCTCGTAGTAGGATAAGATGTTGTGCGATGTTTTCTTTAAAGTTTACCACCCATAAATGCAGTAATCAGACATGAAGCACTTAGAATGGTATTCAATGCTTCTTCATGGTGGTTTCATTAATGGTTTAGAGTTTTCTTGGAAGGTTACGACCCATAAATGAAGTATTAGGATCAGAAACACTTCTTGAATGCTTTGTATAGGATAGGATGCTTTGTGGTGTTTTCTTGAATGGTTATTACCCGTAAATGAATTACTCGGATCAGAAACACTTCTGGTAGCAAGATAAAAATGCTTATGATATTTTGTTGAATGTTTACAACCCATAAATGAAGTAATAGTCATAGAGCGCTTAGAGTGGTATTCTAGATTTCTTCGTGGTGGTTTCCTGAAAGGTTTGGAGTTTTCTTGAAATGTTACAACCTGTAAATGAAGTACTCGGAACAGAAACACTTCTCGTGGCAAGATAAGATGTTTTGCGGTGTTTTCTTGAGTGTTTACCACCCATAAATGAAGTAATAGTCAAGAAGTGCTTAGAGTAGTATTCTAGATTTCTTCGTGGTGGTTTCCTGAAAGGTTTGGAGTTTTCTTGAAAGGTTACAACCCGTAAATGAAGTACTCGGAACAGAAACACTTCTCGTGGCAAGATGAGATGTTTTGCGGTGTTTTCTTGAGTGTTTACCACCCATAAATGAAGTAATAGTCAAGAAGTGCTTAGAGTAGTATTCTACATTTCTTCGTGGTGGTTTCCTGAAAGGTTGGGTGTTTTTTTGAAAGGTTACCACATGTAATGACGTACCCGAATTAGAAACACTTCTCGTAGGAAGATAAGATGTGTGCGGTGTTTCATGAAAGGTTTAGAATTTTCATGAAAGGTTACCCACTCATAAATAAAGTAATCATATCGGGAACACTTTTGTTTGTAGGATTGGATGCGTTGTGGTATTTTCTTGAATGGTTATCACCCATAAATGAAGTACTAGGACCAACAACATTTCTCGTAGCATGATAAAATGCTTTGTGGTATTTTGTTGAATATTTACCACCCATAAATGAAGTAATAGTCACGAAGCGCTTATAGTGGTATTCTACATTTCTCCGTGGTGGTTTCCTGAAAGGTTAGGAGTTTTCTTGGATGGTTACCACCCATAAATGAAGTACTCAGATCAGAAACACTTCTCGCAGCAGGATTAGATGCTTTGCGGTGTTTCATGAAAGGTTTAGAGTTTCCATGGAAGGCTAGCACTCATAAATAAATTAATCATATCGGGAACACTTTTGTTAGTAGGATTGGATGCTTTGTGGTATTTTCTTGAATGGTTATCAACCATAAATGAAGTACTAGGACCCTAAACACTTCTCGTTGCAGGATAAAATGCTTTGTGGTGTTTTGTTTGAATGTTTACCACCCATAAATGAAGTAATAGTCATGAAGCGCTTAGAGTGGTATTCTACATTTCTCCGTGGTGGTTTCCTGAAAGGTTAGGAGTTTTCTTGAATGGTTACCACCCGTAAATGAAGTACTCGGATCAGAAACACTTCTCGTAGCAGGATAAGAGGCTTTGCGGTGTTTCATGAAAGGTTTAGAGTTTTCATGGAAGGCTACCACTCATAAATAAACTAATCATATCGGGAACACTTTTGTTAGTAGGATTGGATGCTTTGTGGTATTTTTTTGAATGGTTATCACCCATAAATGAAGTACTAGGACCAGAAACACTTCTCGTAGCAGGATACAATGTCTTATGGTGTTTTGTTGAATGTTTACAACCCATAAATGAAGTAATAGCCATGGAGCGCTTTGAGTGGTATTCTACATTTCTTCGTGGTGGTTTCCTGAAAGGTTTGGAGTTTTCTTGAAAGGTTACTACCCGTAAATGAAGTACTCGGAACAGAAATACTTATCGTAGCAAGATAAGATGTTTTGCGGTGTTTTCTTTAATGTTTACCACCCATAAATGAAGTAATCAGACATAAAGCACTTAGAATGGTATTCTATTCTTCTTCAGGGTTTCATGAAAGATTTAGTGTATTCTTGGAAGGTTACCACCCATAAATGAAGTATTAGGATCATAAACACTTCTTGAATGCTTTGTAGTAGGATTGGATGTTTTGTGGTGTTTTCTTGATTGGTTATCACCCGTAAATGAAGTACTCGGATCAGAAACACTTCTCATAGCAGGGTAAGATGTTGTGCGATGTATTATTTAATGTTTACCACCCATAAATGAAGTAATCAGACATGAAGCACTTAGAATGATACTCTATTGTTCTTCATGGTTGTTTCATGAAAGGTTTAGAGTTTTCTTGGAACATTACCACCCATAAATTAAGTATTAGGAATAGAAACACTTCTTGATTGCTTTGTAATATAATAGGATGCTTTGTTGTGTTTTCTTGAATGGTTATCACCCGTAAAAGAAGTATTCGGATCAGAAACACTTCTCGTAGCAGGATACAATGCCTTATGGTGTTTTGTTGAATGTTTACAATCCATAAATGAAGTAATGGCCATGGAGCGCTTTGAGTGGTATTCTACATTTCTTCGTGGTGGTTTCCTGAATGGTTGGGTGTTTTCTTGAAAAGTTACCACCTATAAATGCAGTACTCGAATTAGAAACACTTCTCGTAGCAAGATAAGATGTTGTACGGTGTTTCATAAAAGGTTTAGAGTTTTCTGGGAAGGTTACCACTCATAAATAAAGTAATCATATCGAAAACACTTTTGTTAGTAGGATATGATGCTTTGTGATGTTTTCTTGAAAGTTATCACCCATAAATGAAGAACCCGGACCAGAAACACTTCTCGTAGCAGGATAAAATGCTTTGTGGTGTTTTGTTGAATGTTTACCACACATAAATGAAGTAATAATCATGAAGCGCTTAGAATGGTATTCCATATTTCTCTGTGGTGGTTTCCTGTTAGGTTAGGAGTTTTTTTGAAATGTTATCTCCCATAAATGAAGTAATAGTCATTATTCTAAAAACAAACATGCATGATAAAATTCAAAATAGTTTTGCAAATCGACAAATATGTAGACGTTGGTTGTTAGACACAACAGTGCGGTGTTTTCTTGAATGTTTACTACTCATAAATAAAGTAATCAGACATTAAGCACTTATAATGATATTTTATGCTTCTTTATGGTGGTTTCATTAAATATTTAGAGTTTTTTTAGAAGGTTACCACTCTTTAAATTAAAAAATTCAATAAAATTTAAATAAAAAGAAAAAGATCTGGTCAACTTGTCCCGGACCGATCTCGTCCGACCAGGCCCGAACCCTCTGGGTTGCTAACCATGAGTCTTAGATGGTTTGTGGCCGAATTAAAATTTTCTGACCCGTCAAAATCCGACCCGACAAATTCATCGACCCATCCAACTCGCGATCCGACCAACGCGTTGATCCGGACGAGTTTGACCCGACCCGTCCTGATGCTACCCGTTTTCAAATGCCTAGAATCCGCTGCGTTCACGCTCTGAAATCGGCTAATGGACATATGAAGCATGGAAGGGACCCACATGTCAGTGAAGTGCTAAGGGCTTGTCCAAAGTAATCAAGTAAAAGCGATAATGGAAAGAAATTAATTGATTCTTGAATCAGTTTCTTTCTAATTTTACCAGGATGTCGCGTTCGCGTGGCGAATAAGTTCCATTTGACGCCTAACTCGTCACAAATCTGACTAAAAGGATAGCGAGCTAAGGGATCCAACGCTCCGTTTAATTGGAGAAATAGAGCGCATTCTCTCTTCATCTCTCTCTCTCTCTTTTTCTTCTTCTGAAACGGCTGTGATGCTCTCTCTCTCTCTAGCTGCCACTCCATTCATGCCGAAACAGTTTGATCTCTTTCCTACTCTGTCTACGGTTTCTCAAATACTAGCATTATTTTCTCTTCTACCCTTCCAAGCTCCTTCGCAAATCAGGAGCAGCAGACTTCACCGCTAAACACGAGGTTCTTTCTAAGCCGATTTTTCATCTTCTTTGTGATTTTTAGTTTGTTAGTACTGAACTTTTTGATTTGAAGGCCTCTAGTTCTGTTTATTGGTTACATTTATTGGGCTCTATTTGATTGATGTCTTTCAAAATTTACCCCAATTCGACACAAAAAGGGCATTTTTTATTTTAATTAATGCCCCTTTTCCTAGCTGTATATATGTTAGGTTCGCTCATTTATTTGTAAATATTTTCTGCCTTTACATATTCCAAGAGAAAAATTAAACTTTCCCTTGATGGTCTTCCTTGAGCTGCTCATACGCAGAAAACGATTCTTTAGTTTCATACTTTTGATCTTTCTCTCTTTATATACATAACATAATTCTTCTTTTTATTTACAGTTGAGCAGGACAGAAAGAGAAATAGAGCTAGCATTTCATCAAATTTCTCATCTCTGACAATGAAAAATTTCCATTACCCATACATGATCCATCAGAAGCAACTACAACAGCATGGAAATTGGGAGGAGGAAGATACGCCTACAACATCTCAGCTGGAAGCAGAGCCAGTCTCTTGCAATGTGTGTAGGAGAACCTTCAGGTCTAAAAAGGCATTGTGGGGCCATATGAGGTGTTGCAAAGCTGTCAGGGCAGATTACCGAAATGAAGGTGATCGTGTTTCAGGTTACAAACACGATGCACTCGAATCTGGCTGGTGTGTGACTGACAAGCGGGGCCGAAAGCCAGTTATCAGCATCATCAGCCCGGAATTTGTGGCAGCTGACATTCTAATTTACATGTCTAATGAGAAAAAAAAAAGTGTGGTTTCAACTAAAGACACCGAGAAAAAGGATACTGGCATGGATGAATCTCAGCCTACTAGTGACTTCCCAGCGACCTCATTCTCATGTCGCAATAAATTCACATGCGGTATATGTGGAAAAACATTTCCTTCATATCAGGCACTGGGAGGCCACAGAGCAAGCCACGGGAAGGATGAGATGACCGTAAATTTGGTAAAATATGAAAAGGAGGTGAAGCAGACGAATGGACTGATAACCAGCAGCCACCAGTGCGATGTTTGTGGCGAGTGTTTTCCGTCGGGACAGGCTCTGGGGGGTCACAAGCGGAAACACTGGACGGGTCCGTCTTTCATGACTGGTAATGGCAGTCGAGCAACTGCAAGTATATTTCCTGCAAGCGGAGTTGCATGCATCTAGATGGTGACATGGTGTCTGCACAAGAAACTCAGATTTTAGACTTACAAAAGGGATGTTTTGTTAATTTTATTTTATGAATTTATATAGTACTATTTCTGGAGTAAATGGAGTTAATGAAATTAGACAGAGAGAAGAGAGAAATAGAGTTGTGATTTTATTCCAATCTGAGTTTGTACAGTAGTTACATGACAGTATATATAGAAATGAAACAGAGTGAGTTGGCGCTTTTACTAGTCTCACTGAAACGCTAACGAAACGCTAACGAAACGCTAACTAACTCTTTTCTGATTTATATTCTAACTACTTAATCATGTACAGCTGTCATGTTGACTGTGATTAACATGTTTGACTAGCCTAATATGCCCCCTTAAGCCAATGTTAGTGGAACGACATTGAGCTTGATCTTGAGAAAAGAAAAACGTGGAGCAGGCAAAGGCTTGGTCATAATGTCACCAATCTGATCTTTCGAGCATAGAAATCGAACAATGAGCTGATTGGCCACCACCTTCTCTCTAATAAAGTGATAGTCGATTTCTATATGTTTCGTTCTAGCATGAAACATAGGATTTGAAGCAAGAAAAGTTGCCCCGATGTTGTCACACCACAACACAGGTGGACCATCAGTGTAAACCCCCAATTCACTCAACAGATATTGCAACCAAAGAATTTCACAGCAAGTTTGAGTCATACTCCGATATTCTGCCTCTGTGCTGGAGCGAGAAACAGTCGGTTGTTTCTTAGCAGACCATGATATCAAGTTGTTTCCAAGATAAACACAGAAACCAGTGGTAGAGCGTCGATCATCTATGGTGCCTGCCCAATCTGCATCACTTAATGCATTGATTGTGAGAGAAGAAGACCTTGAAAGGAAGATACCATGATCAAGAGACCCACACAAGTATCTCAAAATTCTTTTGACAGCTCCCCATTGATTAAGTGTCGGTTCATGCATGAATTGAGAACACTTATTGACAGCAAATGTGATATCTGGTTTGGTCAGTGTGGCATACTGCAAGGCACCCACCACACTTCTAAAAAGTGATGGATCATCAAAGAGTGGACTATCTCCTTTGAACAATTGAGTGCCAGAGGTCATTGGTGTGTCACATGGCTTGGCATTAGTCATGTTGACCTTATGAAGAAGATCAAGAATGTATTTCGTTTGAGTGAGGTGCATTCCCTGATCTGAGTGATGAGCTTCTAAACCAAGGAAATAATGAAGGGAACCAAGATCCTTGATTGCAAATTTGGATTACAACTGAGCAATGCATTGATTCAAATGTGAAGAGCTGCTGCTGGTCACTATAATGTCATCTACATAGATCAAAATCATAGTAGTATGACCATTATGAATAGCAACAAAGAGGGAAGGGTCATAAGAGGAGGGTTTGAAACCAAAGGCAATCAAGGCTGAGCTGAGTTTCTCAAACCAAGATCTTGGAGCTTGCTTTAGCCCATACAGTGATTTGGTGAGTAAACACACATGGTCAGGGTTATTTTTGTCCTGAAATCCTGGAGGTTGCTGCATATAAACCTTTTCTTTGAGTTCACCATGAAGAAAGGTGTTTTGAACATCGAGTTGTCTCACCAACCAGTTGTTTGACATTGCAAGTGAGAGAATCACCCTTATTGTGGTAGGTATCACTACTGGACTGTATGTGTCCAGATAATCTATTCCCTCTTCCTGATTGTAGCATTTAACCACCAGTCTGGCCTTTAACCTTTCTACTGTCCCATCAGCCTTTCTTTTGATCTTATAGACCCATCTGCAGCCTATGACTTTCTGATCAGAAGGAACTGGTACAAGGGACCAGGTTTGATTTCTAGCTAGAGCATCCATTTCATTGGCCATAGCAGTTCTCCATTCAGGTGAACTATTAGCTTGATTGAAGTTGTTAGGCTCAGTTTGTAATGTGGTCATGTGAACCACATAATCTGTCAGAACTTTGGGTTTCCTTGAATTATCCCTGGTTTTGGTAATCATGCTATGTTGTCTGGTGGTAACTGGTTCAGTTGGAGGAGAAGAAGTAGCAGAAGGTGTTGACTGTTGCACAACTGGCTCAGTAGGTGTATGAATTGGTGAAGAGGGTAGACTAGTAGGCATTGGACCAAGTAGTGAAGAAGGAATTGAAGGATGAGAAGAAGAGTGTGGACTAGCTGAACCTTGTGCAATGGTTGTACCAGATGCAGTGGGTATACCATTTACATTGGTTGTGCCATTTGCAGTAGGTACAACATTTTGAGAAGAGGGTAAAATTGGAAGAGAGGTGATGAAATTGTGTTGAGAGAGAGAAAAATGGTCACATGGTGATAAATGTTCTTTGAATGGAAAAGAAGTTTCATCAAATAAAACATCTCTAGAAATGATTATTTTATTGTTTTCAAGATCTAAACACATGTAACCTTTCTGATTGATAGAATAACCAATAAAGACACAGGGTGTGGACCTTAGTTGTAGTTTGTTTTGATTATAGGGTCTAATATTTGGAAAGCATTTACAGCCTATTATTTTGAGAAAAGTGTAATCTGGATTTTTGTGAAATAGAGAAATATAAGGGATTGTATTGTTGTGTGAGGGTAGTCTGTTTATGAGATAGACTGTGGTAGAGAAGACTTCATCCTAATAAAGAGAAGGGAGTGAAGCAAATGACATAATTGCAAGAGATAGCTCAATTATGTGTCGATGTTTGCGCTCAGCCAAACCATTCTGCTGTGGTGTGTGAGGACAAGACATCTGATGCACAATTTGAGGGAATTGGGTGGCTACTGGTTTGTACTCAGTGCCCCCATCGGTTCGTAGAGTTTTTATTGTTGTGCCTAATAAGTTTTCAACCTGTAGTTTGAACTTGGTGAAAATGGAAACAACATCACTCTTATTTTTCAAGAAAAATATCCATGTAAACCTTGTGAAGTCATCTACAAAAATCAGATAATATCTGTATCCTAAAGATGAGATCACTGGAGCTGGACCCCACACATCTGAGTGTACCAGCTCAAGGGGTGAAGAAGAGGATGAAACAGAAGGAGAGTAAGGCAATATGTGTGCCTTTGCAAGAGCACAATCTTGACACATGTCAGTTTTATTAGAATTACAAGGTAAATCAAAATCAGAAATAATTTTTTGTGTAATTGGCTGTGAGGGATGCCCAAATCGAGCATGCCAATTGAGAGAGGAAGTTTTGACACCAAGAAATGCTTGAGGAGAGGACTTCACTTGAATGGAATGGAGACCATTAAAGCTAGGCACCTGGAGGAGTTGTTTCCTGGTTAGATTGTCCTTGAAATTGCAAATGGAAGAAGAGAAATCAATACTAATATGAGGATTATCTTTAAGCAATCTGGACAAGCTAATAAGATTAGTTGAGAAAGAAGGCACATGTAAGACATTCAAGAGAGAGATGTAAGAATCAGATATAAAGAAGGAAGTTGAACCAGTGTGTTTGATGTCCGGACCTGAACCATTACCAACTTGCACCTTGTCAGAACCACCATATGAGAAGAAGGAGTTGAGGTTGTTCAAGTCATTGGTGATATGATTGTTAGCACCTGAATCAATAATCCACTGAGCAGGGTCAGAAGCAGTTTGTGCAGAGTTGAATGGAGATCTTGAATATGGAGGTGGTTTCCATTCGGGATCTTGATTATACCTCTTATAGCAAAATTTGGCAGTGTGATTGTCCCTGAAACAGATCTGGCAAGGAGACTTGGAACTTGAATTGGTCTGAGGAACAGCAGTCTGAGAAGCACCAGTATACTGAGATCCTGAGATGTTCTGATTGCTCTGAGGATAGTAGACATGATATTTGTTATTGTTACCTTTGCCACTAGTATAGAAGGCTGATGGTGCTTCTTCTTGATTTTTGATCAAGACTTCATGGCTGAGGATAAAGGTCTTCAGATCTGAGAAGGAGAAAGGATCATGTCGACTGGATGCATGAACTGCTGCTACAACCGAATTGAACTCAGTTCCAAGTCCATTAAGTGCATATGTAACCAGATCATCATCAGAAATAGGAGATCCAATGAAAGCAAGTTCATCGGCAATTCTCCTGAGACTTGTGAGGTATTGAGCACAAGATTGAGATTCCTTTTGAGCAGATTGAATCTGTCGTTTCAGGGAGATGATTCGAGATTGAGCGGAAGAGGTATAATTGTTCTTCAAGGTTAACCAGAGCTCACGAGTAGTGGAGCAAGATATAACCTCAGCTTGAATCTGATCTGTGAGAGAAGATCTGATCCAACCGAGAAGAAGCTGATCTTGACGATGCCAAGTGAAGTATTCTGGATTCACCTCGACAGTTCCAGATGTGTTGTTCAATCGAGTTGTATCAGGCGGTGAAGAATCGATGAAACGAGAGAGATTGTATCCATTGATGAGAGGAAGAATTTGAGCTGGCCATGTCGGAAAGTTGTTGTCAGAAAGCTTGGTTGAGATTGGAATATTTATCGAGATAGCTGAATCAATGTGATTCGCCATTGGTTGAGAGATAGTAGAAGAAGGAGAGGAATTAGGATTTGGTTCATTCGCCATGGATTGGCTCTGATACCATGAAATTAGACAGAGAGAAGAGAGAAATAGAGTTGTGATTTTATTCCAATCTGAGTTTGTACAATAGTTACATGGTAGTATATATAGAAATGAAACAGAGTGAGCTGGCGCTTTTACCAATCTCACTGAAACGCTAACGAAACGCTAACTAACTCTTTTTTATTTATATTCTAACTGCCTAATCATGTACAGCTGTCATGTTGACTGTGATTAACATGTTTGACTAGCCTAATAGTTAATTAGGTCCAGGATTGTTTTTCAGATGAATAGACTGCAGATAGATTGGAGAGAATATAATATAGATAGAAATTGGTGCTTTTGCTGGATATGTAGGTCTGTCAATTTCACTGCAATTTTGTTTTTTTCAATTTATATTTCTCAATCTTCGTTTCATGATCGTAATGAGTTTTATGAGGAAAACAGATGGCTTATTATTAACTTCCTTATCGAATCAAACATTAAAAAAAATTAAATCTTACTCCAATTTTCTCATCATATATATTGAAATGATAATTTGTTGGTGCAATTCAATTGGATAGAGTCAAAATAAATAAGATTTTAATTAAACAATTGCAAGTTTTGTGTGCAAGATCTAAGATAATAAAGTAGCGAAAGCGATTTACTCGACAATTTTCTTGTATCTTGATTCTCTAAAGAAATATCACTAGATGGTACTCTATGCTATCTCAAAGGCGGAGCTATTCATGGGCAAGTCCGGGCTTGATTTTTAAAAAATGCAAAATTTAGTGTATTTTAATTATTTTTGTAGTGAAAAATGAGCTTTTAGCGATATTTTAGTGGATTTTAATGAGTTTGTGGATGGGCTTGATCTCTACCTCAGTGCCCATGCTTAGTTGTGCTCGGATTAAAATAGTCTCTGGATCCACCCCTGTGCTATCCCTTGTGTTGAGCGTCTTGTTCATCACAACAAATCGCTCGCGAGTCCTTCCAAGATGATGTTGATGCTCTGTCTTTTCTCTAACTCACGAATCAAGTTTAGAGAATTGTCTTTTAATGGAGAAAAAACAGGAGAGAAACTATTGTGCAGTACATGCACCCCTAACAATTTATCATCCACATAACTTAGAGACTCAACGCTTAAATACCAGTGCTTTGAAATCTTACCATGATCCTATAATTATGAAAAGATTCTTGAGATCTTATCAAGATCATATATTTTCTTGATATCTTAACAATAACTCATATTTTTAGTTGGATTCTTGAGATCCTAGCAAGATTTTGTATCTTCTTGAAATCTTACTAAGATCTTGCAATCTTTAAAGATTATGATAGAATTCATGAGATCTTCGCAGTATTGTTAATTAAATTAATTATAATTGGTTCATCAATAATTATAGTTAAGTTTTATATGTATTTGTATCCTAAAATTTTAGTGAAATACGTATTATGACATATATAATATATTACTTAGTGTAATATTTGCGA
The DNA here is from genome assembly GCA_964058865.1 of Eleocharis quinqueflora. Lineage (NCBI taxonomy): Eukaryota > Viridiplantae > Streptophyta > Magnoliopsida > Poales > Cyperaceae > Eleocharis > Eleocharis quinqueflora. Next base: position 43,067 of record CAXKVX010003150.1, read on the forward strand.
TAATATTTGATATATATTAGTCATATTAATGTTGCTGCAATTTAGTAGTTAGGATTTGAGACACAATATCGAAAATATAATCTAAACAATTGCAGTTCAAATAAAATATTTGTGCAATTATTTAAGATGTAAAATAAAGAGGGTGGAAACATTACTTATTTCCATCCCTACGGTCTCTCTTGTACACTTGTCTCTTGATCATGGGTCGTTGGAGATGGTCGAGCAGCATCGTGTTGCGCTAGCGGATCCTTCCAAACAATTATCGGTGCCAAACTTGTTTTTAAAGTTATGAACGAACCAAGAATAGCTTTTTATAATGGAGGAGAAACTAGAGGCTAATTCACAGCACATGTGTCCTAGAATTCGATCCCGATAATGCTTGGAGACACAACACCTTTTATACTAGTGAAAATATATCTTGAAAAGATATAATAATTAATACCAAATATTATTTGAAATATTTGATAACATATTCTCTCCAATTATTTTTCAAATTATCATATTTACTGTTGTAAATATGTTCCTCAAATTTGATATTGTTTGGTACTCAAGTTAGAAAAATATCAGCAAAATAAGGCAAGGTTTTCTGCCTCTGCGCAGGTCTCTTGCGACCGCAATAAATCTTATTGCGGTCACAATTGACTTGGATCCAAATTTGACAGGAAATATGCCAAGTCTCTTGTGACCGCAAAGATGGCTCTTGCGGCCACAATTGAACTGTTAGATTTTCAACAGATTCTTTCCAAATATCTTATAATCTCTTGCGGCCGCAAATGGAACCCTTGCGACTGTAAGAGAATTGCGATTTTTTTTGTTTTTTTTTGCTTTGATAACAAATCTTTAGGTTTAGTCCAAACAATATTTCTAACTTTGCATTAACACTAATATTAGTTTAATTAATCATAATATGTACAATAATAATTATAATTAATTAACATTAATATTCCATATGTATTCGTACCTAGAATCTTAGCGAAATACATATTATGTCTTATATAAATTAATCACATTTACGACATATCCGATGTTACTCCATGTAACATAAGTGACAGTATGAGATATATTAATCATATAACACATAGTCCAAACTTTATTTATTGGATTTGACGTCTCAATTCCAACAATCTTCCAAATGGACAAGTGTGATTCTTTTGATTGCGTATATTTTTTAATCTGCATATTTCTTTAACTTTTATATATTTATTTTCGTAATTCTTAACCAATTCGCCAGTTGTACCAACAAGGGATTTAAGCGATGTCGCCACATTTTCTGGGTGGTTATCCCGACTAAAATCACAGTGTCAAATACAAGTTGAATGACATGAAGTAGAATCTAAACATATAGTTCGGAAATTACACGAGAGTGTAATTATACGTGCCTATTTCCAAATGGGTCACCCCTTACTTTACTTTAGTGGGGTCAAAAAATTTAAAGAGAGAGAACAATGAGATTCAAAATATAATTTGTATATATCTTCTTGTCACAAATTTGATAGCATAGAACCATAAACAAAATCAGACTCCCACATTTTTCTTAACTATCCTAAAATATGTACTACACCCATACGAGAAACATGTTCATGAAACTTCTTATGTGATAGTGCTTGTGAAAGGAGATATGCAATCATGGAGTTTGTACCCACATGTTTAATCTTTAATTCATTATTCTGTACTATTTCTTTTACTGTCAGAAACTTGATGTCTATGTACTTAGACTTAGTTGAGCTTTTGTTGTTTGTCACATGAAGCACGGCATAATTATTGTCACATAACAACGTCAACAGCTTCTCAATAGAAGGAACTACTTTCAGTCTAGTGACAATATTCTTGAGCCATACACCATTGTTTGAGGCTTTGTAGCAAGAAATAAACTCGGCCGCCATTGTGTATGGTATTATTAATGTATGTTTAGCACTCTTCCATGACACAGTGCCGCCTACCATCTTGTGAATGTATTTGAACGTTGATTTCATGCTATCTATGCATCCTCCAAAATCAGAATTGGTATATCAAACGACCTCAAGCTTTTCTTATCTCCGCTATGTGAGCACATAAGCTCTTGTCTTCTTCATGTATCTGAGCAACCTTCTGGCAGCCTTCCAATGCTCCATACCTGGATTACTTAAATATCGCCCTAGCATTCCAGTAATGAAGACTATATCCGGTCTCGTGCATACTTGACATACATGTGGTTGTCTACAACGAACGCGTAAGGGATGTCTTTCATGACATTCTTTTCTAAATCAATTTTGCGATATTATGCGAGACTGAACTTGTATTCTTTATCTACGAGTGTATCACCTAGTGTCACACCCCAGAAATAATGACTAGCTTAGGGGTGTAAATCCCGCCACGTGTACTTGATTTCAAGTACACGAAAGGCTTAATTGGCCACTCAGAAACACATATAAGATTTATTTATTATACTTAATTTGAAGAAAAAGCACACATTTCACACAGTACATAATCATCCAATGAATACATATATATAATCCAGCGTCTGGATACAAGGTTTTCAGCGGAAGCAAAACAAAAGTAAAATACATACTGAAGAGGGCGATCCCATCAAAGGATGTGGGACCGACCCTAGCTAACCTACTACACACTAATCCTAACAAAAAGGAATAAAAGAAAACAATGAAGTGATCCTCAAAACGGAAGACGCTGGGGACTCCATCCTAGCGCTCTCCTCTGGACAGCAAAAGAACTTCTGCTCCTTACCTGGACCCCACAACCAACCGTGGAACGTGAGTAAATTATAAAAATTTACTCAGTGTGGATTAAGGTCCAGCCTTTGAGATTATATCCGATTCAAGGTTGGACCATTCACTTTTACTGAGATTAACTAACATTTAAATGCTACACCTAAATGTGTATTTGTCCACCATTAATCAATTTAATGTTTTATCCAAAGGACGATACGAGAAAGAAACCCAAAAATATCATGAGGAATAATAGTATATATATATAGGTAGTAAGAATAATATCAAGGCTCCCAGACAAGAAACGATTTGTCAAATTAGAAAACCCCGATGTAGGACTTCAGGATTCGCCCCCTCAGACGGGTCGTAACCACAAGCCTAAGGGTATTGTTAGGCGGGTCCCAGATCAACCACAGGCCCAACGTAATCGTTGGACGGGTCTCAAATCAACCACGGCCTAACTAAAATCTGAGTTTCCAGAACGAAACGCCCTGGTAAATGCATGAGCGGCTATAAAAGCACACACTCGATCAAAAAGCGAACCGAGAAACCTACCCTCACAAAAGATAAGAAAATAAATTTAAACTCTCGGTCTCAGCCGTCATACGGAAATAAGGAACCGACTACCCGTTTGAGTAACAATAATAAAAGGGAACTCCCTGTACCAACCAGGGGCCAAAGGGGAGCCCCAAACTTCCTCTGTACCAACCAGGGGCCAAAGGAGGAAGTCCTTCGAATATTAGGAGATCCCGAAACATCGGCTAATAGAAATATAAAGAACGGAATAGCTCCAATACGTCACATATGACACGCATACTCTAAACTAAGAAACCGAACCTTAATCACTCAAAGGAAGATATTATAATATTTATACTAGTAAGGATCTTGAAAATCAAATACTCGAACTGGCACTACGAGCCACCAAGTGATGGTCATCGTTGGTGAGCAGTGATCGAATGTCCTTAGGGACATCCCGAGAAATGGACCCCACGGGCGTTGAGCTTGCGTACGTAATCCATCCTCACGATGCCCCCAGACTACATCCGTCCTAGCTAGACTCACCGGCCCGACTCTCATCACTCCCAACGAGAATATATAAATAATATTTGATACGCATCTACCTATAGCTCTATAAGTAGTCTAATAGCCTATACGATCCATATAACAGATCTCACGTGCAATGTGAATGCAGGTGACATGCAATGCAGGTTGGTCAAAATAGTTGGTTCAGTTACCAATATGAATTCATGACAGTTCAAGATCTACGGGCCTGATTATAAATTGTTGGTAATTTGGTACTGCAGTTCAATTTAGGTAAGACTGGTAGGTCCTAAAGAAGAGAGAAAGGAATATAATCCCCAGGAATCCACACCTGTTAACGAAGAAGTGCGGCGTTGATATCTAGGCGTTTATTTGGAGAATCTCTGCAATGTCATTGACTCTGTCAGCGCCCACATGGTCAAGAGTCACCTTGTCTTCCTATTTGGCGTTAGGATTTTATCAGTCTAGTGTGTTGTAACATTCTTTAACTTATGAAATCATATAGATAAAATCTAAACGTTGAGACGTCCTTGATGCTCCTAATATAATGTCATTATCATGTTTACTTAGTCAGATCTCTGTGCAGTGTCCTGTCTGCACAGAGAGTGTGAGAATCCTATTCTTATAATTTTCTATTTCTTTATTCAGTGCTCAATTTTAATTTATTTATATAAGTGATATCTTAAATTATGTGTTTGCTAATGTTCTGATTTAACTATGTCGTTAAGACGATATCCTATAGAAAACTAGAGAAATAGCACGAAGCAAGCATGTTATAAATTCAACCACTTTTAGTTGTGCACTTTTATTATTAAACTAAGAAAAGAGGAAAGGAAAATAGTTAATTAGATATTAACTAATATGTGTATTTATATTATGTATGTGTTTATAGAGAAATTGATCAATATATACATTTATGTTTATATTATTACTTAGTCACATTAACGTATGTGTATCGTACGTAATTAATTGGGTAATACATTGTGATATAGAAAAATTGATCAATATATATTATTATACATATAATTATACTTAGTCCAATTCTGTCGGTGATGTGCGATATTTATTAATACACATATACAATATATTTAAATGTGTTTTTAAAATTAATTAGTTGTGTTATTATAATATTTAATTAATTTAATCGTCGCATATAATTGTAAGTCAAATATCAATATGTCATATACGATGTCGTACCTAACCAATTATTCTACCATATAACTATGTCGTATATTTATTTGTTATATTTGTTTGTGCTAAATATAGTATAGAATAATATATATAAACACAAGTTGGTAAATTTTTAGTTTATGTTTGGTTGTGTTAATTCTTTTGGAAAGGGTGAATTATATCACGTGTATTAAATTATATTTTAAATTGAGTAAGATTATTCATATAGATGACAATGACCATTATCATATAATAACACTGTTTATGATTAATAATAAATACAATATTAATAACTCGCTATTTGGTAGTTGCATGTTATAAGGAGTTTAATTAAGCATTATGTTTAATCCTATATAAGTATAGTTCATTAATTAAGTATTCAATTTCATATATTAAAAATTATGTTTAGTCTGACCAAGTTGTGTTAATCTTTATGAAGGTACTTTAACGTCAATTATGTCTTAGTATTTTATTGACGCGACATTACCTAGAGGAATTTGCAAAGTTTACACGAATATAGATGCATATTCTTTCTTTAGCTTAAATATTCGTCAAGTCTATTTAATGAAAATCGTATTGTCATATTCAGTTACTAGTTTCTATTTCAAGTATAAGATCTTATGTATTTATATTTACATTATTTATTTTTATGAAATTAGTTGAGATTCTAGTTGATTAAGGTAGGATTTAATAAATAATCATACAAATACATACAAATACATGATAATAGACAATAATTATTGTAGTAATGTATAATTATATTTAATTCGGTTTGAATATTATCCTCCTTAGTCCTAATGGTTACTTTTCTATGTAACAACAAATGTGTATATATATATATATATATATATATATATATATATGTATATATATATTTATATATTTATTTGTATATTTACTTCACTAAAAATCTATTTGACTATTAAAATGCTTATTTAACCTATTTCTATTGTTACCAAATTGATCCCATAGTTTTCGGCATTTTATTACGATCGTTTTCATGTAATTTCCATTTAAATAGGTTCTTTTTCCAACTTTTGCAATGTTGTCGCAAAACAGTCCCTGCTCAGGGACTGTTTTCGAAACAGTTTTAATTTTTATTACAAATTAGTCCCTGGCGAGGACCCAGTTTTAAGGAAACTTAATTTTAATTCTTAAATATGCCCCTAAAGGACCCAGTTTTCAAAAACATTCACAGAAATGCCCCCAGAATTTTTACAGAAACCAGTTTCTTTATAAAAACGCCCCTGGAGGCTGTCAGAATCCAAAATCTTGCTGTTTAGTCCCCGATTTTTGCTGAAATCGCATCTGGACCAATGCCAGACCCGTACCAGCATGGAGAACTTGCTGGTACAAAGTGGTACAAGAAATTTCTGAGTTTTATTTTGTTATTTACATTGTATTACAACATTTGTACCATTTTACAGCAAGACACGAAGCTTCGATGCCTAACCGAGACTTTGTTTAAAGGGGAACAAGCACGTACCAGAAACAAGAGAGGTGCAACGATGGTAGCGGCTCGACAGCGATGACCGTCCAGTGGTGTTGGATCAGCGGGGAAGAGCTCATGACAGCGGAAAATAACTCGATCTCGCGGGGAAATGCTTGGGTCAGCCGGGAAAAGTTCAAGGCAGCCACGAGGTGGGGCAAAACCCCCGTTTTCTTCTTCTTCGATTCGAATCCAGCAGGAGAGAGAGGGAAGGTCGGTGGAGAGTGCAAGGAGTGCGTGTGTGCGCGGAGAGAGGGAGGCGCACACGCACAGACGTCTGCCTCGTGCAGGGAAGCCGAGTGACGAACTCTATCGCGTCGGAGAGGGGCGGAGCTCCGAGGAGTGAGCCGAACGGAGAGCTCGAGGGGGACTCGCGTAGGAGGAGCCGCGTCGGCCTAGTGGCTGGCGACGCCAACAAGGTGGCATCCATTTTTTTTTTTTTTTTTTCTTCTCTTTTGGTTTCTGTCACAAGTGGGAAAGGAAATAGAGAGGTTGAGAGGAGAGATGGCACGGAGGTCACGGGAAGGAGAGAAAAGAGAAAAGAAAAGGAAGGAAGAGAGAAAGGAAAGATAGAGTGTAATTTGATTGTATGGGAAAAATTAGGGAGTAAGAGAGTGGGATGGTCACGGCCTCACGGGAAGAGAGAAAGAAGAAGGAAGAAAGTGGGAGATGTTGTCATCCCTCCCATTATCTTCTATGGCGATCCCAACGCATGTCCTCATGCTATTTACTCCATCCAGGTCCGAGCGGGTCACTTCACCCACCACACAAATGGTGAAGGTCACATGCACATTTATGGAGGAATTAGTGGGGTTTGAGTGCTTCTACAGCACTAGTGGTGCGGCCATACGCGGGGTAACTTGTTGCAGAGGCAATTCTCATCCTCCAATGACTCGCTAGATATGGTTTGCTTGGTCCGAATGGTTTGTAAGGAATTTTGGAGCTTATGGTATACGGTTTGAGTGGCTAATCGTGTTGCAAGTTGTGTTTAGAAATAAAAGAGTTACTTTGACTCGTTTCAAGGTCCATAGACTTTCTAAATTAATTAGTAACACTTTTGTTATGCATAAGCATTGTTATTTATTTTTAAATCACCCTCATGTCATTCGTGTAGACTTACTATTAGGATTAATTTATATATTTCATTGTATATTTTAAATTTATTCAGTTATGATTTTGTCTTAGCTTATAGGTACTTTATGGTATTTTTAAATTTCATACTTCTTAATAGGCGGGGACTTATTAATTAAATTTTCTTCCTTATCCTTCGAAAATTTGTAATTTATCAATTAAAAAGTTTTATATTATAGATATTTTTCTAAGTTAGATTAGGGTTAATATTTTACTTAATGATGAATTTTATAATTAACAAGATAATTATTTATTAATAAAATTATCAAAAATGGCGGGTTTCACACCTAGTTTACAGTCTTTCATGCCATATATACTCATCATTTTATCGATATAATTTCATTGGGATTGTCTCAGAGTACTTTGGGTTTTGTCCCTTAATATTTTTATTCCCAAAACAAATGAAGCATCACCAAGATCTTGTTGGGATTAAATCAATTGAGTTGGTACAATTCAATTAAGGTATCAACCAAATAAACAATTTCCTAATCTAAAACAATTAAAATTCAATTAATTCACAAAACCGTTGCGACATAAATGATATAACAAAAGATGCGGAAGCGTTACTTACTTTCCAACTCCACCAGTCGTCTCCGATCTTTAATCCAAGCGAAAGGTCGAGATGTCTTGATGTTAGTTAAGTGACCTAGAGGACCAATCATTTGTGATGGTACTCTTATTTAGTTTTATGTATTGGATGATTTATATCATTGTGTTCCTTGAGTTTTATATATTTCATAGATTATAAGAGTTGAGGACTTGGATTGTGAAACTCTATGATTGATTATTAAACTCTTAATAGTCCCTAGTCTTGTATCATTATTATGGAACATTGAATGATTATATATACTAGTATGTGGATTAATGCGTGATCATGTTTCACAGATCACTGATACGAGGTATCTGTTTAATCACATAAATATACATGTACGGAGTACGTGATATTGGACATGACCCACCTTAACTTGTTGTAGAGGTTGTGTTTGTGTCATCAGCAAAGTCACAAATTAGTATTGATTCTATTATCTGAGGTCTCATAATTCTAAATAATTGATGTATATTTTGTGCGATTATCAAACGATGTTTTTAATCGAGAGTTATAAAGATAATTTCCGGATATACATGAATTATGCTAGAAGTTATGAATAGTCAATATGATATATGTGTCCGTCTCATTTCATATGATATTAGTGATATCTCTGAGTCTCTTGATGCAGTGATAATTATTATGCATGCATTTGTGATCAAGGGTTGATACAAATAATAATTATGCACTGAGGATCAAGAAAATGATTAATGGTCAAGGATGACACGTTCGTACGCTTGACATTAATCAATGGATATTACGTGACAAAGGAATCAATACGAAAGAATAAAGAATCACGATTTGTCTGTGTTTGATCGGACGATCATGATGCATTGCTAGATGCCTATTATGATTTATAAATTAATTTGTAATAATTTATTACTGATCATGACATAGATCCTATTGGGTCGCTCTATTTGACAAGTTGAAGCATGGAAAAATTAATTGATTATGCGGAGCACGATTAATTATATTAAATTTGAATTGGATCAATTTGAACGAGGCTCAAATTATGGATGAGATGTACTTGGGCTCAGAGTGAGCTCAAGCCCATAAAGCATATTACTATTCTTGGCTCATCTTTGTGCGCAAGAAATTGAAGTTAAAAATAACTTCTATTTTTTACTTGTGCATTAACCTCCTTATTAATTAGGCTTAATGACTTATTATGGTTATATATAAGCATAGGAGGTTATTTTTGGTTTTTAATCAAGTTCTCTCTCTAACGGGGTTAAGGGAAGGCAAAAAAACCAAATAAATAAAAAAGGTGATTTTGGTTTTCATAATTTGCTCTCTCTCTGACGTGGTTAGCAAAAAGAAAAGCGTTTTCACAATCACTTTTGATCTTAGAATTACAAAATAACAAATATTCTCGAATATGTACATCTCATGACTTGTGATGATAAAAAACTAACTACAGTATCGACGAGCGTAGTCGAAGTTAGTAGAAAAATACTAATTATGAACCATACTTCATAATTTTTTATAACAACTTCGACTACGCGCGTCGGTACTGTAATTATAGTTTTTTATTGTTGTAATTCATTAAGTTGTAGATATTCGAATAAATTTCCATCGTATCAAGGTTGAGTCGCGATCGAAGAAACGAGTGATTTAGAATTGATTCCGGCGATAACTCATGATAAAAAAATAAATAATCAAGACATAAGTTTATGATGGAGTCAAATCTGAACCGCACCTTCCTCCGACCGCAAATCAAATATGACACAATCGAAAAAGAATCAAATATTTACAGCTCGATAACTTGTGATGATTTAAAACCACTAATACAATCTCGACGAGCATTGCCGAAGTTGTTATAAAAAAATATGAAGTATGGTCCATAACAGACTTTTAAAAAACTTCTTTTTAACCGTTTTTAACTTGAAAAAATCTTGTTAAGTTTTTGGGGAAAACAATTTTATCTTTATTTCTACGTTTTAACTTGAATTAAATCCAGGCTTTTAAAAAACTTTGTTTTAACTTGAAAAAATCTTTGACGTTAAGTTTTTGGAAAATAATTGTTTTTGGTGTTATCTATGTTTTAACCGTTTTAACTTGGATTAAACCGTTTAAATCGGTTTTATTTGGTTATCGTTTAAACTATTTTTTATAATTTACAAGAGCAAAAATCCGCATGTTTAGTCATATGACCTCCAAAATAGTTCTACTCTAACATAACTAATTATACATAAGCAATCAACCGACGAATCCTATCACATGCCTCTAAACAAATTTCTACACTTCTGAATCAACATTTAACTTACTCGGGTAGTTACCAGTGTTATGATGGAGTGTTGATTGATTGAGTATAATAGCCTTGTGTATTATATTGATGTTGGCATGAGATATTATTATGTTGGTGCGACTTACGCAATTAGATAGTGAAGCTTATAAAAATAAACATTGAAGCACATTCTCAAAATAAAATATATCCTAAATCCTAATTATTTAACATATCAGATCACATCATGTATATTTTTAAATGATGAAAACAAAAAAACAGCAATGCTAATAATATTGTTAAATATATTATATAGTACATAGTTACAAACAATCATACATATGACAAAAAATATGCATGTTTGCACCATAATTTGATCTGAAATAAATATATAATATATAAAAATGGTTGTTTGTTTTTTAATTTAACTTCTGTATAACATCATTTTAACGTTAAACCGTTAAGCGACCACCTCATCGTTAAGGGCCGTTATTTAAAAGCTTGATTAAACTGTTTAAATCTGTTTTATTTGGTAACCGTTAAAACGGTCTTTCTTTTTTATAATTTACAACAGCAAAAATCTACATCTTTAGTCATATGACCTCCGAAATAATTATATTTACTCTAACTTAACTAAATATACATAAGCAATCAACCGACGAATCATATCACATGCCTCAAACAAGTTCCTACACTACTGAATTAATGTACTTTAGTTAGATAGTTACCAGTTATGATGGGGTGTTGATTGCTTGGGTATATTGGCCTTATGTATTAGATTGATGCTCCCAGGAGATCTTTTCATGCTGGTGCGACTTATGCAACTAGATAGTGGAGCTTATAAAAATAAACATTGAAGCACATTCTCAAAATAAAATAAATCTTAAATTCTAATTATTAAACATATCATATCACATTACGCATATTTTTAAATGATGAAAAAATAGCACAAATGTTAATAACAATGTTAAATATATACAGTCATACATATGACAAAAAGTATGCATGTTTGCACCATAATTTGGTCTAAAATAAATAAATTAATATATAAAAAATGTTTGGCGTTAAGTCGTTAAGCGACTACCTCAACGTTAAGGGCCGCTAAATGTTTGTTAAAAGCTTGGTCCATACTTAATACTTTTCTACTAACTTCGATTATGCTCGTCATGACTGCAATTAGTTTTTTTTATCATCGCAATCCATCAAGAAGTACATATTCAAGTCTATTTTCACCGCGTCAAATTTTATTTGCATTCGAAGGAATGTGCATCTCAAATTTGACTCCATTTTAAACTTATGTCTTAATTAGTTATTTTTTATGATGAGTTTGTGTCAAAATCAAATTTGAATCGCTCGTTGCTCCGATCACAAATCAATCCTGATACAATGAGAATATACTCAAATATAGCTCAATAATTTGCGACGGTAAAAAATATTAGTTACATCCTGACGAGCGTAATCGAAATTGTTATAAAAATTACCACCTTAAAGTATCAATAATTCAAAAAAAAAATTTAGAGGTGCAGACATTAGTTACGTTTCTGAAGAAGATTTTATTTTCAATTTCTAAGTTTCTTAAAAAATAATATTTTAGAGACGTAATTAATAATTGTGTCTCTAAAAAACTTGACTGACAGCGAGGTCCGCAGAAAAAGAGAAAATTTCAAAAAAAAGAAAAAATGAAAAAGATAGGGGCATAACAATTGCGTTTGTGATCATCAATGAAATTTTAGGAATATTTGATCATATTGTTAATTGATCCTAAGTTTTGACTCTCTGAGAAAAGTTTATGTTTACAAGTGGTTAAGATTTTTAAGATATGACGACGCAAAAATATGAAAGCATTTAAACTCTCATCTTTTCAAAATTTCTAATTTGTATTTGAAGACAACATTTTTTAAAGACGAAAGCAGTATTTTTGTGCTTAGCCGAAATAATTATTTTTCCAACGTCTTTCATTGTAGAACTTGATGGTGATGGAAAAGATGTTTCCTACATTTTGAAAAATAAAAATATCAGTTTGGAGTTTTCGAAGTCATTTGTCATAATATTTAGACAAAGATTATTTGTGCAAATAAATTTGAACACATGATTATTGGTGAAAATGTTTCCAACCGATTGTTTCTACGAATGAGAAACAGCGACCAGATTCTAACAACTGTACCTCGACTCCCGTGCGCTTATTTATCGCAAAATTTTCGGATCCGAATTTGCTGCTTGTATTTGAGGCAAGCAACATCCTGTTTGTTTCGATTCGACCGCTACGAATGGATCGATCGTCACGAACGGCTGTGATTTGATTCAGGGAGCAGATGTTTTGACCATTAGATAGTTTTAAACGGTTCAGATCGAAACAAACAAGGAACAAAGAGGAATTTGAAAAGCAGTGGATTTGGTTCCAAAATTTTCATAGAGGACTAAGAGTTAAAAATTTCAACAGATAGAGCAATGAGATTCTAAAATTTACGTAAAGAGTCAAAAACGCAACTAATAGTTACGCCACTAGAGAGATTCCATTTTTGGCTGAATTCGAGACATTTTGGCAGAACATCTCACAGTTATGGATCCCACCTCTCTTAAGGGCGCAAGTAATAATTACGGTTCTAAAAGTATTTGAAAAAAATATTAACCTGCAATAATTTGAATTTCAATATTATAATATTAATAATAATCATTATTAGTAATAGTAATATCATACTAAAGTAATATTAATAATAGTAATTATTAATATTGATTCTTAAACAAAAATAATATTTAAGTTCAATATTATAATAATAAAATACAAAATTAATAATATAAATTAAAAAATAATATTAATAATATAGTAATGATAATACTTAAGCAAAGAATCTTTAGCTAAAATTTTCCTTATATATCCTCTGCTTCTCCGTATCTCTCCATTTCTTTTTTTTCCGTCCTTCTCTTGTCCTTATCCCTCTCTCTCATTCCTTGGAAGACTAGAATCTTATCTCCGTCTCTCGAAAAATTTTCATAGAGGGCCAAGCAGCAACAAATTTCAACAGATAGGGTCAGAGGCACCCTAATAATTGCACAAAGGGCCAAGGGCGCGACTAATAGTCGCGCCCCTAAGAGATTCGATTTTTTTGGCTGAATTCAAGGCAGTTTGCAGTGCATTAACCAATTGTGGGCCCTACATGTCAAGGGCGCGACTAATACATGCGCCCCTGACATTCTGGGCATTTTTTTTTCTATTTATACACATTTTATTAATTATATTAAATAGTAATTTTAAATGCACTTATTATATTTATTATTAATAGATGTGTTAATATATTAAATATAAATATTATATATTTAATACAAGTAATGATATATTTAATTAAGTAATAATATATTTAATATAAGTAATGATATATTTAATATAAGTAATGATATATTTATATTAAATAAGTAATAATATATTTATTATGTATAAGTAATAATATATTTAAAATAATATTACATATGAAAATTTATTATTACATTATTATATATTAAAAATATTAAACTTAGTTATTAAATTATTAAATATATTAAAAATATTATTACATTATTAAATATATTAAAAATATTATTAAAAATATTATTACATTAATAAATATATTATTACATTAATAAATATATTATTATATTAATAAATATATTATTAAATATATTAAAAATATTATTACATTAATAAATATATTATTACAAATAAAAATATTAGAAGTAATAAATAGGAGGTATTAAATATATTAAACTTAGTTTTTATAAATATTTAGTTAGTAATTATTAAAAATAGAAATAATAATATATTAGAGTGTTTTTTTATTATAAGTGGAAAGGTTTATAGCCTATTAATACTAAAGATGTTACAACTATTTCGAGAAATAAAAATGGTCCAGTGGTAGGGGGGTTTGAATAGAGGCGCTGAGTTTGTGTGAGGGCATGGGTTCGAACCCCCCTCCCTACCATTTTTTCGTATTTACTTAGGGGCGCATGTATTAATCGCGCCCCTAAGTGCTGAAACAATCCAGAGAGCATCCAGAGAGCTGTTTTTGTGTTCAGCACTTAGGGGCGCGATTAATACATGCGCCCCTATCTTAACACTCCAAATTACAAGGCAATTAAACAAGTTTGAAACAAGGCTTTTATTGTGTTAGCTTGTTTTTTGTTTAATTTTCATTTTCCTAAATTATTACAAGGCAATTAAACAAGTTTGAAATTTTTTTTGTCATTCTTTAAGTTTGAAACAAGGTTTTTTTTGTTTACTTTTCTTTTTCCAAAATGCATTACAAGACACATAACAAGTTTTCAACATCGATATAATTAAACAAGCAACATAAAAAGTAATTAAAGCAACATAACAAGTAATTAAACAAGCAACATAACAAGTTTTCAACATCGATCTAATTAAACAAGTTATTAAACAATTAAACAAGTTTTCAACATAACAAGTCTCAAAATAGCACAAACATAAAAACATACATCAAACATGCATCGATCTAAATAATATCAACCCCCCTACCCCGACGACCCCGACCGCGGCCACGTGTATCATAAGCGGAAGGGGTATAAGCACTAGGCGCTCGAGCCGTCCTAGTAGTGCGCCGTAAAGGAATGATGTCCTCGTCTTCATCATCAGGATTGTGTGCTTGGCTCAGAGGGCCAAACACGTACTCGGATGCACGGTCCACCGCGTCCTCTACGGTACGCTCATCATTTGGTTCCGATTGGGCGATTCCGGATCCTTGGCCGGGTTCCCATACTCCGCCCTGTGATAGATGTGAGTAAGGAGGGTGAAAGAGTGGCGCCTCGGGCATCTGACTCGCTTGCTCGCCACCCACCAACTGACCCAACCAGTCGTAGTGCTCTGGCTGGACGCGCAACCCCTCGGCTATGGATGGCTCCAAGTCCTCATCCCTCAAGCCATGCTCCAACATCAGGTTGCGGAAGACGACTCCTTGGTCGACGTCTTCGATGTTTTCGCGACAGGTTCGAAGAACCTTTCTCGCGAAAGTCTTGAAGACATTGTTGGCGCTTTGTGCAATCACACCAATCGCTTCCCTAGCGAGTGTTAAGTTGCGAAGCACCTGATTAAATAATTTAGTTAGTACTTTATGTTTTTTAAAGTTTAAATTGAAGGAAAAAGGCAATGAATTTACCGTTCGTTGCACAACTTCGCCGAGCATGTTGAAGGTTCACTCAACTCCACGCCCTTGATGTGCAATCGGGTTGAAGGCATTTCTTGCGGTTGTACCTCTCCAATAGACGGTGCGCATTCCTTCCCGGTTGAACCATGCCAAGTAATGGTCCCAAGGGCCGTTCATGAAATCGTTCCCCAAATCAATTGTATTGGCCAACTGATTCCCCCAAGTCTGTATGTACCCCTCGTGATAAATCTCCCAATCACGCCCCTCAGATTTTTTGTTGTGGCATACCTTATGAAGGCGCTTGCAATCAGGAGGTGGAAAGATAATTGTTGTGGCATACCTTGGACTTGGAAAGATAATTGTCGCGCGACTCTAGCAGGATCGTGCCACTCGACAATCCAGAAAAATTTAATTGGCCCCCGATAATGAAAAAGACTCATGTGAACTTGATCATTACATATCGGGGGCAACATAGCCACCACATCTTCATCGTACGGCCACCATTCTGGACCATTCTCATCGAGATGCTCGAGTCGCCACCTATATAATTTTCAATAATGTTAGAATATATAGTTATTACGAAAATTGGAGATTGTTAAAATAATCAGAAAGTACCTGTAGAGAGTGATACTCCTATGCGACTCATCGTCGTAGTTGTGCGTCGGGCCCATCCATCTCACCCCGTATGGCATGTCACCGGGCAAATCCTTCGCTCTCGGATGCACAATCAGGATCCTCGTCCACACCCACATCTGCAGTAGCATAAAAGGACCCCCAATTTGCTTGTTCCTCATGTCCGATGCATCACATAAAGCACGATACAAACGTGCTAGCACCACCGAGCCCCAACTATACCTCGGTGGATCATGGATGTTCCTTAAGAACTGAATGAACATCGTTTGTATGTAACCGGACTGGTCCGGAAACATAACAGTAGATAAGAGGTCCAACATGTATGCTCGTGCATACATGTCGATCTCCTCGGGTGGGGCATTGGGAGGTAATCTTGCCTTCAAGTGCCGTCTATCACCGGGGCCTTCTCTTTGTGGCTGCCAAGGTTCACGCAACCAATCTTGTCGCATGTGGAAATGACCCGACGGCCTCCTAAAGGTTTGCCACTCAACTCGCCCAAACAACTCCATGACGTCCTCCTCCCAATCTTGATCCACATTGCCTGTCACGGGTAGCCCGTCCAACGGTAAACCCCATAACATCAACACATCTTCCATTGTGATCGACAACTCACCCGTTGAAAAATGGAAGGAATGTGTTTCCGGTCTCCATCTCTCAGCAATCGTAGTTATTAGGTCACAGTCTACCTTAATGGTACCCAACCGAGCGAGATGGTTAAGATGAAATCGCTTAAGAATTGGAGCAATTTGGTCGTCGTACATGAACGACATTGACCCGGCCTTGGTCTCCATAACAAAGGTTGGCTATTAACACATATATGAACATGTGTTATTTATGAAACAAAATTAAAATTGCGAAATTGAAAATAAAACAATATAGCTATTTTTTTACCTCATCATAAGCCCGGTTGGATGCATGTGTTGGGTTGAGAGCTCGTAGTAGAGACCCAACGTACGGAATGTCGCGTGGAGGCGACAAATCGCCTTCACCTCGACCACCCCTATCGGCTCGACCTCGACCTCTACCACCTCTATTTGCCATTACTATATTAATTCAACAATAATCAACAATTGATACGATTAATCACCAATAATTCAACATGCAATAATCAACAATAATCAACAATACTACTATGTTAACACCAATAATTCAATTAATCACCAATAATTCAACAATAATCAACAATTGGTACGATACTTTGGTACATATATTAACACATATATGAACATGCAATAATTAATATAAATGTACCTTAAATTCAACAATATTCAAATTAATCACCAATAATAACCAATAATCAACAATAATCACCAATAATTCAACAATAATCAACAATAATCAAATTAATCACCAATTATTCATATAAATGTATAATAAACGATAAAACTACAACTAAAGCAATAATAATGTACCACAATCAATAATCATCAACAAATACTACTAAAAACACTAAATTAATAGCATGCAACTAATATGTCTCAATTTTACAAAAAAGTCCAAAAATTACCTTAAATTGGAGAGGAAGATCTAGGAGAGGAGAATGAGAGCAAGGAATCACAAGGAGAGCAAGGAGAGGAGAGGGAGAGAAAAGATTTGGCAAAAACCTTGAAGGAGAAGAAGATGGAGAGGTAGGGAGTAGAGGGGGCGATTTTGAGAGAAAAAATAGGTTAGGGGCGGGTTTGGGGAAGAAGAAGGAAGGAAGAGGTTTTTTTTTGCTATTAATAGCAGCAAAGACTAGGGACGCATGTATTAATCGCACCCCTAAGTGCTGAACACAACAAAAGCTCTCTGGATGCTCTCTGGATTGTTTCAGCACTTAGGGGCGCGATTAATACATGCGCCCCTAAGTAAATACGAAAAAATGGTAGGGAGGGGGGTTCGAACCCATGCCCTCACACAAACTCAGCGCCTCTATTCAAACCCCCTACCACTGGACCATTTGTATTTCTCGAAATAGTTGTAACTTCTTTAGTATTAATAGCTATAAACCTTTCCACTTATAATAAAAAATACTTTAGTCTATTATTATTTCTATTTTTAATAATTACTAACTAAATATTTATAAAAACTAAGTTTAATATATTTAATACCTCCTATTTATTACTTCTAATATTTTTATTTGTAATAATATATTTATTAATGTAATAATATTTTTAATATATTAGTTCTTCAGTTAAGTTTAATAATATTTTTAATAATGTAATAATATTTTTAATATATTTAATAATTTAATAACTAAGTTTAATATATTTAATATTTTTAATATTTAATAATATAATAATATATTTTTTTTGTAATATTATTTTAAATATATTATTACTTATACTTAATAAATATATTATTACTTATTCAATATAAATATATCATTACTTATATTAAATATATTATTACTTAATTAAATATATCATTACTTGTATTAAATATAAAATATTTATATTTAATATATTAACACATCTATTAATAATAAATATAATAAGTGCATTTAAAATTACTATTTTAATATAATTAATAAAATGTGTATAAATAGAAAAAAAATGCCCAGAATGTCAGGGCGCATGTATTAGTCGCGCCCCTGACATGTAGGGCCCACAATTGGTTAATGCACTGCAAACTGCCTTGAATTCAGCCAAAAAAAATCGAATCTCTTAGGGGCGCGACTATTAGTCGCGCCCTTGGCCCTCTGTGCAATTATTAGGGTGACTCTGGCCCTATCTGTTGAAATTTGTTGCTGCTTGGCCCTCTATGAAAATTTTCCCCGTCTCTCAGGTCCGTAACCTCATTTGTATCTTCTCCTTGCACCCGGTCTATGAAATCTTACAACTTATATTATCTCCCCGAGATTTTGGGTCTACATTTTTATAGACCAGCACTTTGTGAGCCCGAATCTGCTGCTCTCCATACAGGCGAGAAGGGCCCTGCTTGTATCGATCCGACCGATTATTATAAATGGACAGCTGCAATTGGATTCAGGGAAAGCGTTTTGATATATAAGAATCGTTAGATGAGTTTTGAACGATGCAGATCGAGGATTCACATGACGAGCAGTAAAACGGAGAGCACCGGATCTCCATTTGCAATTTTTATATTTCTTTCTCCATTGTCCTGTTTCAGACAGTAAAAGTAAGCGAGTCTCAGAGGCGATAGCCAATTCAAGAGAAAGAGCTGATTTAAAGCGACACGCAACACGATCTCTCGATTTTCACTTGAGCTCGCTCCTCCAAAAACTATATCTTTCTTTCTTCTTCTAGCTTGACCTCCGAGCGATCTCTGATCGATCATCCATGGCGTCTCTCTCTGACACCAGGCATCCGGCCTCCAACGACACGGAGGTCATCTCGCAACACCGTGCACCGCACATGCATAGTCTCGATCAGGGCCCATATTCTGACAAAGAGTTCAGTGTCGGTTACTCCATGGCGCGTCAGAACTCCATCTACTCTCTCACCCTCGATGAAATCCAAAACACCGTCTGTGAGCCGGGTCGCAATTTTGGGTCCATGAACATGGACGAGTTCTTGACCAACATATGGAACGCCGAGGAAGGCCAGGCCTTGGGGCAAGCAATCAGCACCACCGCCTCCTCGGCCGGAGCTGACAGCACCTCCAACGGAGTTGTTGGTTTGTCTTTACAGAGGCAGGGATCCCTTGCGGTCCCGCCACCACTTAGCAGGAAAACAGTGGAGGAGGTATGGACTGAAATACACCGGTCCCAGGGTCGGCCGCTCTCCCCACCCGGGACCCACCAGGCAGTAACTGGCGGGACAGCCTCAAGTGACAGGCAACCCACTTTTGGGGAGATGACCCTTGAGGATTTTCTCATCAAGGCTGGGGTTGTACAGGAACCGATCGTGAGTGTCAGAGTGGCACCTCCTCAATTCGGGCAGATGCCAGTTCCAGGGCGGGCAGAGATGGGCGGCGGCATGTATGGAGCCTCAATTATGGGAGGGGCCAATATGACCATGAACATGAACGGGGTGATTCATGGAATGATGGTGGCGCCGGTAGGGAGCCCCGGGACACCTGACGGGGTGGGTGATGGTATGGCAGGCTATGAAAGGGTGAACGACAGGAAGAGGTCAGCTGGTATAGCAGGGATGGGGGGAGAAGGGTTGATTGTTGAGAAGGGGGTTGAAAGGAGGCAGCGCCGCATGATAAAAAACCGTGAATCTGCCGCCCGCTCCCGTGCCAGGAAACAGGTTATTCCACTTTTCTCTTTGATAACAGTTGTTATTATTGTGAATTGTTGTATTTTATCACACAAGTTTTTGTAATTTGTTTTTTGACTTCTGTCGCATTAAATTGTGAATGGGATGATGAAAGAGCCAAGTCCCAAACTGTAGAAATGGTTCCAAAGCAAAAAAACTAACAAAAGAAGCCGTCATCATCATTGGCTTATTTTGAGGGGCTGTGCATTGTCTTCAAAATTATCTCCAACTCCAAGGAGATTGAAAAATAAATAAATTTTGTTTTTTGTGAAAATCTAGCGTAGTGGTTCCATATTATACAGTATACTACCATTGAAACTGTGAATTATGGTACATATCAATATATAATCATACTGTTTCATTCACGAATTGATCAAAACTTGTTGTTAAGGTGTCATTTAATATTAAATAATGCTGTTTTGTTCACAAATTGATCAGATTGCTAAGGTTTCATTTATTAAACAATACTTTTTAGTTCACGGATTGCTCACTTGTTGCTAAGGTTTTTATTAAATATTAAACTTACTAAGGATATGCATACTAAAATTTATTAGCGAGGGTGTAAAGTGTAATTATCTTTCTTGTGCAACCAGTAAATCTCAGTTTGTTGGCAACTGAAGCTTTTTGCATGGATTGCCCACTCTATTTAACGCAGTGGGCGTAAACCGGAAGCGGGGCGGCTTGCACGGCCCTTGTTTCCTGTTGAACTAATAAAGAGATGAACAAAGTCGATTTTTTTTATAATTAGTTATGCGTTTTTTTTTTTGTTTTAAATGCCCCCACTAACTAGAATCTTTTCCTTATTTTTTTTTTCAATTCATTAAATTTGGTTCATTATTGGAAGATTTTGTCAATGCTGATTTTGATGCCTAGTGGCTGTGTAATTTTTGTGAATGTTCTTTTGTTGATGGAGTATACAATTAGCAAATTGTGGACCTTCAAAATTTATACTTAGTGTTGGACTAGTTTACTTTTTGAACCTTGAGGCATGTTGCACCCGTACTACTGACTAAGGACAAATACATATTGGGCCTGGGTTGTGTGTTTCAACAATAAATCACCTTGGTAAATGAATATTCCTATCTGATGCAGTTTTATAATACCAGTAAGCCTAATTTTTTTCTCTAAACAGAAATTTGGGAAAAATGATTAGTAAATAATCCTTGATCAAATTGCTAACTGACAGTAATTTTGAGTTTATATTCGTTCTGTCACCTCAATGGTTTCACGCATATCATTATTGTATTTGTGGTTTGTATGTGTTCTTTTCATATTAAAAGGAATGGATGAGGATGCTGTTAGTGTTAGGTATAGGCAGCAGATCTTATCATGTCCTTCCAGGTCTCTACAATGAAATCAAACTAAATTAATCAACTAAGCTACTGTAAGTGCGTTTGTTTACTACAGAATTGTAGCATCTACTACTACCTGATAATATTATATTTACTTCTTAGTTTAAGTGTTTATCAAAAAAAAAAAAAAAGATGTGGGGGTGGGTGGTGTACCTTCTTTGTTTGCATCTTATATCACAAAATGTTTCCTATCCATTAGTCCAATTTTATCTATTATTCACCGGCTAATTGCCATAATTTGTTTTGTTGAAGGCATATACCGTTGAGCTTGAAGCTGAGCTGACCCAACTAAAAGAAGAGAATGCACGCCTCAAAGGAGAGGAGGTTAGAAAACTTGCTCTTCTTTAAATTTTTTTTTTCCATCTTTCTGCGTACTAACAAAGTAATATTCTTTGACATGCAGAAGAAGGTATTAGAGCTGCAGCGTAAGATGGTACTGTGCTTATTTACTCTTCCTATTATTTTTGCCTTTTGTTTTATTCTGTTACAACCTGCAATGACATTATGCAAACATATTATGTTGAAGGTTTAAAACCTGTAAAATGCAGTTGCTTGAGACCATAACTGAGCAGGCACATCTGCATGCACAGCAGGCAAAGGGATCCCTCAGGCGTAGCTTCACCTGTAGTTGGTGATTTTTAAACATGAAAAGGGGAATCGTGATCCTTTTCTTTCTCCAAGTCTCTGGACTTGATTGTTCCTTTGTTCGTTTGTTGTTTATTAACTATTTGGGTTAAGTTTGAAGTTAAAAATAGTTAGTTCTTATATAGCCCACATTAAATTAGATTTAGTGCTTGTTAATTTGGAGTGTCAGTCCTATGTATGAAATTGTTCCGTTTGTGAAAATAGTAGTGGATAATTTCTATCTTTTGTGATAACAATTGTTGGATGATTTCAATGTTTACAACTCCGCTGTCACTACAAAGAACAAACTTTGTATACTTCGTTATGTTCACATGGTCCTGCCTTGTTTCCCGAATTGGCTGTACATAATCACAACTTTATCATAAATCAGAATAACAATGACATCTCATATTTCAAGTCGCAATTAAAAGCAAGTCGTCATCATCCATCATGATCATCCTATCATTAGCTATTGCAACTAGCTGATTAATCACCTCTATAATCATCTCTGACTCCAGGATGTGTCTGAGAATCCACGACAAAAGAACGAGTCTCCTTGCCTATCTCAACCCAGCTCATCCCAGTATCCTTATTTGCTCTCATCCGTTTCACCTTCTTCCTTATTCTACCCTTCTCGACCCACCTTCCTTCAGCCGAGAAAATATAACCCAACATTACATAAGCTGCTGCAGAGTCTGGTGCCTCCCTGACCAACTGCTCAGCTGCATACTTGCCGATTCAACATTACCATGGATGTTGCAAGCCCCAAGCAAAGCTTCCTAAAGTAGCACTTTTGGCTGACAGGTTAATTTTTCAATGAATGTTTTTGCATCAATCAGAAAGCTGGCTCGACCTAGCATATCAACTATGGCATAGTGCTCTATGCAAGGCATGATCTTGCTTGACCACAGAATCTAGGACCTCCATTGCCATTTGATGAGATCCGTCTGACTACATGCCTGAAGTAATGATAAGAAGGTGACATCTGTAGGCTCCATACCTTCATTTCTCATGGATTTGTATAGGTGGAAGACTTGTGATGCATGGCCATGCCTTGCAGACGCCAAAATCATAGAGTTCCATGACATCAAATTTTTACTGTTCATACGATGAAACACCTTAAAGGCATCATTAAGCTCGCCACATTTCAAGTACATGTTGATGAGCCCATTGCACACATATGTGCTAGAAGCCAACCTTCTTTTAACTGCTATCGCATGGACTTGTCTCCCAAAAGCAAATGGTGCGGTTGAACTAAATGCACCCAGTATGCTATAGTTGCATCTACCTCAATGCCTGAATTGACAAGTTAACCAAAAAACATGCATGCTTTTTTCTCCATTTCGTTCTGTGCAAACCCAGAAAGAATGACAGTCGCTGAGACCATCATCAATTTCATTGCACAATTTAAACACTTGCAGATAATCCTCCGTCGAGCCACATTTCGAGTACATGTCCATTAAGGCACTCTCAACGTGCAAATAAAATCCGACTCCAGGTTTCACAATAAGCCCATGAATTTACTGACCTTACTGTAGTGCCTTTGACCCAGAGCAAGCTGTTAAGGCAACAAAATAGGCCACATCGTTGGCCTTCACATAGGATCTCATACCTTTAAATAAAACAATTCTCTCCTTGAATAAATGGTTCTGAGCCATGCCTGAGAGGATAGCCGTCCATGTGATCAAATTTCTATCAGACATTTTTTCAAACACCTTGTTTGCGGAAACAGGACATCCAAATGAAAACCATTTTTAACAATCAGTGCATGAACCATATGACATGAAGTTGCATGTCGGCACAACACGATAGAATTGTAGTGAGTGTAGCGCTGCCACATGGGCATGACTTTTAGCGGTACATCTTTCTAAAGCATTCAAACGCAAACCCGTATTCCTGTTTGACCAAACAACCCAGTAAAAGAGATTTCCAAGAGGAGTCTCTTAGAGGCATTTCCTCAAACAGTTTAACTGCACTGTCCAATTGACCCCACTTGGAGTACATAGAGATGAGTGCATTCCATTCATCAAGGATATGTCTGTTCGTGTACTTGATGGCCACAGCATGGAGGGAGGCGCCAAGCCGGTGGTTGGCATCTCTGCCGCATTTAGAGATTACGCTGGCCAGATTTCTCATGATTTTTTCGAGTCGCTGACAACTGGAGTATAGAACTTGGATTAACAATTTTTGCCTGTTCATTTCGGCGCCAAATATTCGATTAGATTTTGATTTAGGAATAGAACAAGTGGAGAAGTGGGGAGTGTCCGGATGAATTTACTTCCGGTGAAATACATAAATAGTAATCAAATGATTTACGGGTTACCTAATCTTCAAATTTGCGCGGGTACAGAGTTAAAAACTAGCAGGAGATACGATTCAGGGGTCGGGGTATTATTTGTTTTTGTACCCACAAAAGCTTTGAGGCCCAAATTTGCCTGTGATATAAGTTTGGGCCTTTTAGTTTCTCTCATACGGAAAGTGTGACATTGATTTGGAGTGGTGGAGAGCAAAGGAACCGTATCCTTTGGAGAAAAAGTCCTCCGCAGATATTTGATCTGAACCGTCGAATTAAAATCAACTTTCAGCCGTCAATCGTATTATTAATTTAAACCGTTGATCCGACGGTCCAGAGGAGAGGATTTCGTTTCGGAGAGTAAGGGTTGTCGTGTGTTTCTCTTCCTGTGAGATTTCGTCGATCACGGTTTAACTAAGCAGATTGCTTCTCTCGATTGCCGGGAACTTGATCTAGGTATCGATTCTGTTCTCTAGCTTTTTCCTACTTTTTTTTTTGAAATTTGGTCTCTCTGTTGAGAACTGAAGTTAGTATGTTTGCAAAATTGAGTTGTCGCTGGTTTAGGTTTTCAAATGGGCAGATCTTCTCTCTGTTTCGTTTTGATGCGCAGATTAGAGATAAAGAAAAGGTTCTGTTGAAGCATAGGATATTTCATCTTTATCCTTGGTTCTATTATCCTTGAATTGTACTAACTATATAAATTGAACGAAATTGATTAGGTGGTTTTGACCCGAAAGCTTATTAAGTGAGTCATCTCCTGACATTAAGATGAGAAGCTAATTGATAGTCATAATACTATTTTATTTCTTCAAGGAAAAATAAAATAGTACTAATTTATTTTATTGATTATGGATCAGGATTTCAGTTCACTAAAACTGTGTTTTATTCATTCAAATGTGTGTTCTTGCTCATATCTTAACTCTATCTGGCAACTGGTTGGTTTATATTTTCAGTTTAAAAACAATTTCGTATTTAACAGTTGATCAGTTTAGAATTTGGGGTTTTTATTTTGTGATCTTTTGCTTTCAGGTGAATATTTCTAATAGCTACATTTACAAGACAGAATGGAAATATCTGCACTAATTGGGCTAAAAGCATCAATTCTCCTCTGTTCATCTTATATAACAAAAATGTTTGGTCTGAAGTGGGTCTCATATCCCCACAACCATCTCAAATTTGTGTGTTGCAACATAGGACAAACGTGCCCCACAACCATCTCAAATTGAGGCAGCTGTGCGCTGGATATCTAGAAAACGGGCTCAAAAGAAGTTCATTTATGTGCATTGTGCCTTTGGTGAGTGTTCTTTAATTTCTTTATTAAGTTTGCAGTTTAATTTAATTGGTTAGAGTACTTTGATTTACTTACTTGATTTCTGAACTGTAACTGGTATGATGAATTAAATATAGTTTGTTCAAAATATAAATAGGACATGGGAGGAGTGTTTGTGTGATGTGTGCAATTTTGGTGGCACTAGGCTTAAGCTAAAGACCGGAAAGAAGCAGAAAAGATATTAAAGAGAAGAGGCATTTTATAAAAAATGAATTCTCTCCACAGGAAAAACTTAGAAGAATGGTATAAACATCTCATCTCCACTAAAAGGTCTTCACCTTCTGCTTCAAACAATTCTAATGTTGGTTCTGTTATTATTTCTGATTACGTCCGCAAAAAGTGACTCATGCTTCATAAGCCTTTTTAAGGTCTAAAATATTTTGTCATAAAAGATTTGGTACCAAGTGCGGTATTACAAAAACAGCCGATAATTTTAAGGTCTGCTGGCATCTGTTGTACATATATGCAAGTTGTTACTCGTGATCTCTGATTACTGGTTAGAAGGTTAGATTTCTTGTTTAGATGAATTATATTGTATATCAGCTTTTGCTCATTTATTCACATTACTTGGAAGTTGGCAACAACATTCTAATGTGTGGTCCGTTTTCATCTATAATAGTCTAGAATCAGTAAGTAATACATTGACTTTGTTGAGGTTTCAGTATGTTTCAGTAAGTATTATACTAATCTAGTTTCTTGAGTGAGAAGAGGCCTTTTTACTCGAATTTTCGATACTTCCAGTACATTAATGGCTTTTTACTCATGTTATAAATCTTAAGGCTTGGTATTGGATTATTATTTGCTCTAATTTCTTAAAATATAGTTTCTCAAAATTCTGTGGTATTAAGGAATTACAGCTGCTGGTATTGTACCTGCACTAGGTTATTTGAACTGGTACCTACTTGTTTTTTGACCCGTTTATATTTTTAGGTATTGCTGATATATGTTGGGCATGGTGCCTCCATGGATTGTCGACATTTGGAAAAAAACTAAACCCTAAATCAGCCGCTAGCTAGAACTGCAACACAACAGACAGACCAATACCAACAGTGGAAAGAAAGTGAAGAACATGTATCAGGAATTTGAGTATTAGGAAGCAATCACACAACAAGAAAGAAGAAAATTAAGAGAAGAACAGAACACGCAGATTTACGTGGAAAACCGTCTAGAGAAAGAAAACTCACGGCCGCCGCCAAACAAATTCACTACGTACTCAAGTTCGGTTGCATACAATTACATTTGGAGAGTTATATATATATATAAAAAACACCAACCCATATAAAAAACTCTAAACTGAATTATAAATTAAGTCGTACATCTCTCTGGATAATTTGGATAACCTGGGCCATTAGCTAAAGTATTTTCATGCAATTTGATTTTTCAGAAATAATTTTCTCCGGTGCTTCGTAACCTCAGACACCGCTCGTAGGGGTTGCCGTCACCCTTGCATACCTCTAGCATAAAGCATGAGAATTTTTTGTTTAGAAAGTACTAAAGATTGAAAGTAGCATTTTGGAATTGAAATTGAAAAAAAAGGGCGAAAATCAAGACTAAATTGCACAGAAAAAGAAAACAATTCAAAGTTTCATATTTCTTTTTTTTCAGTTTTTATTATCAAATGCTAAATTTACATCTTCAAGTAGGAAAACTTTTCAAAAAATTTGATCATGTATTTAGGGATGTCAATGGGCCTTACCCGCGAGTATTTTGCCTATCTCACAGCCTATCGGGCCCATGTAAATATTATACTCGGCCAATGTTTTTAAAACCGGATCGGATATCAACCCGGTTAGACTTCGAGTCACTGGTTCATTGGTCGGACCGTTGGATCAATCGGTTCAACCATTGGTTTTTCCAAAACACTTGTATCTGCACAATTATTCTTATACTCAATTTAGATGGCGAATTACCATTGTAATTATTTATTTATAAATGAATAAATAAAGTGTTAATTTAATTAGTAAAAAGTAATAATACCAGTACCACTGATACTAGTAGGTACCATGGTGTTTTGTACCAGTACATAAGTTGGCATCAGTAGCTTGCAAAATTGTAACGGGGGTATTGAATAAGTAATGAAAGTTTGATAGCTAAACCATAACTGAAGAAACTAAAAGAATCTAAACTGCTAAAAAAATGATAAACAAGAGATAAAAGAATAACATATTCATCTTTCATTCATTTTACAGAACAAAAATACACATTTATGATATGAAGAAAGGACCTCTAGCGAATTGATTACTTCCCATAATTGTACAATCAACCATCCAATAAGTCAAATGAAAACAATTAGAAAATGTAACCTTGTTGGGAGTTGGGGAGTCCGGTATAGTGGTACTAACTTTCATTGGAGTCTTTGCTACTCTAGGTTAAAACTTAAAAAAGAAAGTTAAGAATCAAATTACTCACTATTGAGTTGAAATTGATCGATCGTTGTGACCAACGAAATGGGCCGGAGCAATTATGTGCAAAGTCATATGAGAATCGACTGAAGATCGAACAACAAACCACACCAATTCCATTATTCTCTCGCCTCAATTGTTTAAGCAGATTGATTTCCATCTTTTGGGGATAAAGAAAAGAGAAAAAAGCTACGAGTATCAGATGAGAGAGACAGGGTTGATATGGAATCAAAACATGCAAATAATCGGGGTTTTCTTTTGGGCAGTTTACCAACATTTACTATCAAATCGCTATTTACCCGATTTTTCACCGCCCTGCTTATAGAAGCGATCCTTCCATTGAACCGAACCGTAGAACTGTACGAGTCCGGTTTTTTCTGGTTAAACCACCGACCGGTTCGATTTTTAAAACACTGTACTCGGCCTACCCATGAGCATCACAGTCCAGCCCATGAACTACTCGCAAAGGCTCATCCAATACTCCAGTACATCCAGGGGCGGATCCAGCTCTTGCCAGGGGGGGGCAAGTGCCCCCCCTGGAAAAAAAATTTGCAAAATAATCCAGTGTATTTGTGCGATTTGTCAAATTTTTTTCCGAAATAACCATGTATATTTGAAAATTTGTGTTATTTTGCCCCCCCTGAAAAAAATTTATAAATCTTGCCCCCCCCTGACGAAAATCCTGGATCCGCCCCTGAGTACATCATATTATCACATTTTTAATTAATGAATTGTAAAGTTTGTAATAATTTCAGAATTTTTTATTCATATCGATTGATAATTTGATATCATAGTCGGTCACCAATATTATGGACGATCCAATCCATTCGGATCTCACATCATATAAAAAGATACAATCCAATCCATTATTGTAATCGGCCCATGAGTAACTTATGGGTACAACTTCACAGCTCATAGCCTGTCCCAGTTCGCCCATAGGCCCAATTCTATCCGGCCCACCATGACAATGGATTGGACGGATATAGTGCTTGAACCGGATAGACATGTGTAGGCCGACGGACCAAACTGTCATCCCTACATGTATTGGTGGTGTTCGAATAGTTTGGTGCCCTTACTGGTTACGGCACAGTCATTAGGTTCCTTGTGTACGAAATTTGTTTGATTTTGATATTACTGGATTTTATTGACGAGCAGAAGATTTGCCAGCATTTTAAATTTATGTATGTATTGCACTTATTGGCTTAGTTATTAAAATACTTGTCAATTAATGTGATGCCGGAGCCGGACCCTCATATTTAAAAGAAGAGATTAATATTGCTAGAATAGTTGGTTTTCCCAATAATACAAAAGCAATCTCCATTTGTTTTTTGGGTTTGGGCATTTGTATAATGATATGCCTAGTTGGCAATAACCTATCATCCACCACTAGCTTCTATTTGGATTTAATTATACACACCAAAAACTACTTTTTCAGTTCTTGGGATTCTTCTCTTTTTGTTTTTAATTTCTTATCATATCAGAATGTCTCTATCTTTCTGCCTCGTCAAATTCAATCCCAACTCTTCACATCTCCAAGAGACATCAAGGAAAAAACAAACAAGAAGAAAATGCCTAATTATCATCATTATACTACTAAAATGCTCCTTACAATAGAAATGTAACATTTTTTTTTTCATTTTGAAAAATTGACATAGGCCAAGGTAACATCTCTCTAGAAGGTTGAATAGTGAGTGTACTGAGATTGAGAGATCGTTTGTAGGTCCGTCAATGTATTAGGGCTTGCACTTTCATTCCCTATTAAGACCCTGTTAAGAGAGAAACATTTGTTATTGGCAATAAAAAAATGGATCTGTTAAGAAATATTATCAATTATTCTTGAAAATTTACGTAATAAAAATAAATAGAATAAAAATAAGAATCATATATCATCTATATCTGTCTTCAACTAATTATTCTATTTTTGGTGTAATGAGCTTTAAAGCTATTCTCTGGTACGAATAAAAATATTTTCTGGTAAAAAGTTGAGATTCATCGGGGTTAAATTGCTTTATGTGCCATAAATTGACTTTGGTACTAATAATATTAGACAAAAACTTAGGTACGCTATTCTCAGTACTCAGTTCAATTCGTATCATTCAAATGCATTAAGATTAGCATCACACATTTCAATTAAACAATACAGATTGATTGAAATATCTAGAGAGTATCTAGAATGATGTATCTAAATTTTTGTCTAATATTAAAGGTGGGCGCTCAATGATAACTTGACAACTTTGATAATAAACTTTCAAATAAATTTAAATAGTTTTTTAACAAATTAAAACAAAAAATTATAACCATATTTTTGAACTTCTAGATTGGTTTTGTTCAATTTTCATGAAATCTAAATTTCAAATGATATTTCATTTAATGGTAATATTTGATAGAATATCATATATACATTTAAATAGTATGAACTTTAAAAGATAACTAAAACATAAATTCAAGAATATGTTCATAAATTTTTTTATTTAAGATCTTTTTGTTATGTAAAAGTAAAACCAGGTTGTTAAAATTATCAACTTTTGTCAATCCCAAGTCCCAACCCTACTAACCTATAATATCATTGTATCGCATTTTGTTAATTGAAAGGAAATCCAAGGCCCCAAAACATTAGGAATACGAATGTATGTAATGTGTGTGTGTGTCAGTGTGTCTTAGAGAGAGATAAGAGTAGACAGAGAAAGAGAGAGTACTCGCGAGGGCGTGTAGCCCAAACGGAGCTGAGAGCTCGGAGACGGCGATAGTATTCTCCAATGGCTAGAAGACATCTGGCAGCTTGTATTGTTGTCAAACTTCCTCGCAACTGATGCAAAGTCTGTTGCCTTAGATGATCAGCCTGCATAATAAATGTATACTATTACAATCGACTTTTTTAAGGAGAAAACATGAAGATAAGGCACATCTACAAAATGATAAAGATCTATTTCATAACCATAAAGGTTAACAAGAGATCTATTTATCAATTAAATGACCTGGACAAAATGTTCTGTTTAGGTATATAATTATGATGAAATTGCGACTTGGTCAATTATGATGAACAATAGTATACCTCTTTACTGCTTTATTGTAGCTTGCTTTATTATTCTTTTCTCAATTCATCAACAATTAAGAAGGAGATTTCAGAAGCCTGTACGTAGGCCCTTTACTAAATAGAGCAGTAAAAAGCAATCCATATAGCAATAGATAATTTTCTGCATATTGCAATTAATTGCAGAGTATGTACAAGTCGAGGTAAAGCTCT